>JAAAWM010011818.1:0-109474 GCA_036873465.1 Thinopyrum obtusiflorum | reverse complement strand
TAGGATGAATGGAAGTGTTCTTACTTGGAGTGGGTTGATCTAGAGTGGCCACAGTCTTTGAAGATGTGCCTAACGAAGCTCTGGAGCATGTATGAGGAAGTGAACACAACTAGGCTTAGAGAAAGTCTTGTCAACGCTGAAGCATATTTCAAGATGTGGGATAAAAAGTTGAAGGTGGAGAATGAGCTCCTATTTTTTTAAAAAGACTTTGCTAAGATGGTGTTGGCGAAGGAGGAGGCACTTTCCCAGTTGGCCCGTGCAAAACGGGTTCTTACTGAACTGAAAGCAGAGGTGGATAAGACGAGCCTGGATGATCTCGATTAGGGAAATAAATATATTGTTCTTATGAAGTTGAACTAGCTATATGTTGTACTATGCTGTTTTCATGTAGCTACCATACTGTGATGTTATAATATATTTATGTGCCTGATATGAAATTGGCAAACAGCTGTTCGATATGAAATGTGAATTTGCATAATGCTGGAATTATTAATTGTAAACTAATAAACCTGCTAAATGTGTCATGGACCTTTGCAAACGGTTCTAGCAGTAAAAGCGGTTGCGATGGATAGCCCAACGCGACACAGTTTTCTTCATCAAATCATGTGTGATATAGTTGATAAAAGCAAACAGGTAACCAAGGAAGACCGTGTGTGATAGTTACACCTTTCACACACGAGCCTACACATAAAACTGTGTGGGATTTACGTCTGAACGGAAACGTTTTCCCTGGATTGACTCTGTGGGATGTACATAAGAACGGAAACGTATTCCTTGGATTGACTGTGTGATATATACATACGAACGGAAATGTTTTTCTGGGATTCACCGTGTGGGATGTACATACCTACGGAAATGATTTTCTCGGATTATCGTGTGGGATGTACATACCTACGGAAATGATTTCTGGGATTCACCGTGTGGGATGTACATACCTACGAAAATGATTTCTGGGATTCACCGTGTGGGATGTACATACCTACGGAAATGATTGGGTTTCGATGCCTCGCCCGATCGCACACGGCCCCAGCCTGGGTCCCAAGAGGGCCTATCCCCGACGATTTCTAGGTCGTGTGGGAAGGAAACCCTATCGCACACACTCACTTGGCGACGGTTCCAAATACCATAGCGGAAAGGGGTAAAAACCTGTTTGTTTAGGACCGACGCGCACCAGTGCATGATGCACCCAACATTAGCTACACACAACGCATCAGCATGACAGCAGTGCTCTCAGGTTCTGGCACTTATTTTAGAAGGTGATGACACAACATAAAAGTAAATAGATAGTTCCTTCGCAGAGGGAACCAGTGATTTGCAGAGGTGCCAGAGCTCAAGTTTTTAAAACAGAGGTAAATGATATTTTGAGACATGCACCCTTCTCATTTACTTCACGACCATCAATTATCAATGTCTTCCATGCTAAGCACGCTAGTGGCGGTTCCCAAGCGATAAAAGTAAAGGTTTTGACTCCATTGGGAGTTTTTATTTGATTATTTGAGAGATCATTTTTTTGCAGTTTGGGACTGGGCATCCCTATTACCGCCCTTTTCTCCTGCGATGGGAAGTGAATGAACACTCGACCTGAGAATAACCCGCTTACCGACCACCTCCTGTCATTCCATGAACGATCCAGGCACACAAAAAGGAAATTTATTTGAAGTTTTTAGAGGTGGCACATGCAAATTTACTTAGGACAGCAGGGTAATACCGCATATAGGTAGGTATGGTGGACTCATCTAGAATAACTTGGGTTCAAGGTTCTTGATGTACAAGCAGAATTCCCACTTAGTACAGGCGAAGGCTAGCAAATAGGTTGAGAAGTGGCCAGCTAAAGAGCAACAACGGTCATGAACATGCATTATGCGTAAGTAACATTGGACACTAGCATGAGTAGGATATGAACACCATGAACATAAATATCATAGAGGCTATGTTGGTCTTGATTCAACTACATGCATGAACATGTGCCAAGTCAAGCCACTCGAACATTCAGAGGAGGATACCATATCATCATACTACATCACAATCATTTTAACGCAATGTTGATATCCAAGATAAATCATTATACACTCCTAGCTACTTATGCATGGCATGAGAAACTATAATCTCTAATTTTCATTGCAAACATGTTTAATCATAATGGGCTGAATCATGGATACTAGGTTAAACATATTTACACAAACAGAACAAGTTGAGTTCATACCTATTTCTCTCTTCCACGGCCAGTTCATCGAATATCGTCATTATTGCCTTTCACTTGCACGACCAAACGATAAGAAAATAATAATAGTGCAAGAGTGCCGTGGACTAAGCTGGAGTCTGCAAACATTTTATTCAACAGGAGAAGACAAGGTAATATGGGCTCTTCATTAGATCAACAATTATGCAAATGAGAGCCACTCAACATTTTCATCGTGGTCTTCTCCTCGGTATGACTCAATAAAAAGAAGAGAAATTCAGAGAAACACACTGAAATATTTTTGGAGTTTTTGGTTTTCTTGAACAAGCAAGTAAAAGGGAAAAGCAAAAACGAGAAAAAACTATTTACACGGGAAAGCTCCCAACAAGCAAAAGAAGAACAAGGAAATCTTTTTGGGTTTCCTTTTTAGTGCTACAATTAAGCATGCATAGAAAGTAAACTAACTACAACTAATTTTTTGGCTTTTCTAAGGTTTTTCAAACATACAAGAAGAAAGCAAGAAAATAAATTTAAGCATGGATATTACAATGAAAAAGTGTGAACACCGACAACTGAAATGATAAGTGTGAACATGAATGTAATGTCGGTGAGAAACACATACTCCCCCAAGCTTAGGCTTTTGTCCTAACTTGGTAATCGATCAGTAGCCTGGATAGTAGTCAGCGTGGTAGCTTACGGAGGCTCTCGGTGTGGATGCCACGGCCTGCCGTGCTGCCTCGACTGCTGCGTTGTGAGCTCGGGCCTCGCTCTCAAGAACAAAATATCTTCCCTTGTTGTGATAGTCAAAAAGAGCAGGTGCAGGCAAATATGTGTGCACAACAGATGCTTGGTTAAACAACAAGTTATAGGTGAAATTATGAATATCTCCTTTAAGGATCTTATGAGTTTTCATAGCATCAAAGTCTAAATACTGTGTGGGTAGAATAGGATCAAAGGGCAAAGGTGAAACACCCAGCTCTCTCGCTAAACGCGTGGCATAAATTCCATCATAGAAATAGCCACTATTAGCATTATGTTGTAACCTGCATGGAACAATCGCCCCAAGATTATAACTCCTATCACCAGTGAGAGCGGTGCGTATGAGGCTCAAGTCTGGAGCACAAAGTGTACTACAGTCTTGTTTGCCTACAATACACTTCCCATTAAATAAAGCAAAGTACTGAATTGCGGGAAAATGGATGCTCTTTATTCTACCTTGCATCACTCCCCTCGTTTCACCGTAGCAAAGACTAGTCAAGAATGATTGTTACTCAGCCCATGGTGGTTCGTCAAGCAAACCCCAGAATGGGAGTTTGAAGTGGTGAGCAAAACTCTCTAGTGATATGGTGAATGAATTTTCATAAAGTTTAAATGACACCTTAGACTCACGGGGATGGAATTTAAATCCTTTGACAAATGATTCAGTGAGAGTGTGGTGTTGATCACACTTATCTGAAATGTAGGGACCGAGACCGGCATTGTGAAAATATTGCTAAAAATCCTCCTTAATGCCCACACGCACCATATACTCATCACAAGGCCATAAGCATGTTTTGGTGGCGACATCTCGTATGGAACTTTCACTTGGTTCAACATAAGACCAACGAGCGGAGCTATCACTAGAGGATGCCCCCGAGGACCTCCTCCTCAAAGAACTCCTTCCAAATAAGTTCATCATGTTCGTGTACAATTTTCTGAAATTTTTTGGGTGACAAAAAGTTTGTCAACAAAACTTTCTTAGATTGATAGCAACTACTCATAGGGATACATAGAGGCCATAGCAAGCATTCGAACTACTTAGAACTCTAAGAATTCAACATGCAAGCTCATCTACAGCAGCACCAAGAGTTGCTAATTATTCAAAATATAAACCACTAAAACAAAAACTAATTGTACAAATGGTGGAGTCACATACCAAGCAACAATCCCCCAAAACAGTTTCGGAAACGGAGCTTCGAGCAAAGAGATCGAAATCCGCGGGTTTGAGAGCAACAACACGAGAGAGAGAGAGAGAGAGCAATTGAGAATTTTTCCAGAGGTAGGTGATGATGTGGTGTAAAGAGATAAGTGAGAGGGCCCACGTGGGGACCACAACCCACCAGGGCGCGCCTGGGGGTCCTGGCGCACCCAGGTGGGTTGTGCCCACCTGGTGCACCTCCCTCTAATATTATTTGCACCAGCAATTCTTAAATATTCAGAAAAAATCGTATTAAAATTTCAGAGCATTCTGAGAACTTTTATTTTTGGGTCATTTTTTATTGCACGGGAAATTCAGAAAACAGACAAAACATGGCATTTTATTTTATTTAACTAATAAAAACAGAAAACAAAAGGTAGGGGCAGAAGTTAGTGCTTACTAATTTCATCAACTTCATACCTCTAAAAAATGATCCATTAATAAGGTTGATCAAGTCTTATTAACAACCACTTTCGATTAGCATGAAACCGAAGAACTTTAGTAAATCACTAAGTTACCTCAACCGGGATATGAATGTCCCCAACAATAAGCATTTCATATTTCTTTTTAACAGTAGGTAGAGGTAGTTGGAAACTTCCAATAGTGATTGTCGGAGATTTTTCAATAACAATAATACCGTTCACTTGGAATTGTTTCTTCGGAAAGTGCACCGTATGCTCATTATCATTGATATGAAAAGTGACCTTGCTTTCATTGCAATCAATAACAACCCCTGCAGTATTCAAGAAGGGTCTACCAAGGATAATCGACATGTTGTCGTCCTCGGGCATCTCAAGTATAACAAAGTCAGTCAAAATAGTAACATTAGCAACAACAACGGGCACATCCTCACAAATACCGATAGGTATGGCAGTTGATTTATCAGCCATTTGCAAAGATATTTCAGTAGGTGTAAGTTTATTCAAGTCAAGTCTTTTATATAAAGAGAAAGTCATAACACTAACACCAGCTCCTAAGTCACATAAAGCAGTTTTCACATAATTCTTTTTGATGGAGCAAGGTATAGTTGGTATTCCCGGATCTCCAAGTTTTTTAGGTACTCCATCTTTAAATTCAGCTTCCGGTATTTTTCTCTTATTGGTGATGATGTCTTTCATGTACTTTGCATAAGGAGGCATTTTCAAGATATCAGTCAAGTGAGTACGCAAAAAGACTGGCCTCAGCATTTTAGCAAAGCGTTCAAATTCTTCATCATCTTTCTTTTTAGTTGACTTGGGTGGAAAAGTCATAGGTTTTTGAACCCATGGTTCTCTTTCTTTACCGTGTTTTCTAGCAATGAAGTCTCTTTTATCATATCGTGTATTCTTGGGTTGTGGGTTATCAAGATCAATAGGTGGTTCTATTTCAACATAATTATCTGGTTCTTTTTCATTGTTTGGTTGAGTATCTTCATGAACATCAGCATTATATTTTCATTATCACTAGGTGAATGTTCATTACCAGATTGAGTTTCAGCATCAGAGATAGAGACATCATTTTCATTATCAAGAGGTTTTTCTACTAAAGGTTCACTAGAAGCATGCAAAGTCCTATCATTTTTCTTTTTCTTCTTCTTTTTAGAAGGACTAGGTGCAGTGGTGTTGTTCCTTTATGAATCCTGTTCAATTCTTTTTGGGTGTCCCTCAGGATAAAGTGGTTCCTGAGTCATTTTACCTCCTCTAGTTGCAACTCTAACAGCAAAGTCATGTATGTTGTTATTCATTTCATCAAGCAATTCTCTTTGAGATTTAGCAACTTGTTCTAACTGGGATTGTACCGTAGAAGCATGTTTTCCAACACCTCTAGCATCATTTGAGATTCTAAATAACAAGTCACTCAAGCGAGCAATCATATCAGAATTGTATTTCAATTGTTTCATAACATTTGCATTGAAGTGATCTTGTTTTTTAATGTAGTTTTCAAACTCATAAAGACATTGGCTAGGGTGCATATTGTGAGGATTTTCCATTATCATTGAATTTCATTAGAGAATTTACCTCTACCACCTTAGGCAATGGTGGTGTATTAATCCCATGTATTTCTTCAATAGAAGGTAAATTTTTAACATCCTCAGCTTTAATACATTTTTCCTTCATAGATTTCTTTGCCTCTTGCATATCTTTAGGACTGAGATATAAGATAGCCCTCTTCTTCGGAGTGGGTTTAGGCGGTGGTTCGGGAAGATTGCAATCATCATAATTTTTCAATATATTATTCAATAATTCCTCAGCTTGTCCAACAGTTCGTTCCCTGAAAACACAACCAGTACAACTATCTAGGAAGTCCCTAGAAGCATCGGTTAGTCCATTATAGAAGATATCAAGTATTTCATTTTTCTTAAGAGGATGATCAGGCAAAGCATTAAGTAACTGGCAAAGCCTCCCCCAAGCTTGTGGGTGACTCTCTTCTTCAGTTTGCACAAAGTTAAATATTTCCTGTAAGGCAACTTGTTTCTTATGAGCAGGAAAATATTTTTCAGAGAAGTAATAAATCATATCCTGGGGACTACGCACACAACCAGGAGCAAGAGTATTGTACCAAGATTTAGCATCACCCTTTAATGAGAACGGAAATAATTTGAGAATATAGTAATAGCAAGTTTTCTCATCATGAGTAAAAAGGGTGGCTATGTCATTCAACTTAGTAAGATGTGCCACAAACAGTTCAAGTTTCATAACAATGGAAAGGATCAGATTCAACCAAAGTAATTAACTCTGGGTTGACTAAGAATTCATAATCCTTATCATCAATAAAGATAGGTGAGGTAGCAAACTTAGGATCATATTGCATTCTAGCATTCAGAGATTTTTCTTTATACTTGCATAGTAATTTCTCTAGATCATCTCTATCCTTACAAGCAAGAATATCTCTAGTTGTCTCCTCATTCATAGCATAACCTTTCGGTACCTTAGGAAATTCATATCTAGGAAGGCTAGTTCTAGCAGGTGTTTCAGGAGTTTCAGTTTCAAGCTCATCATCAGATTCAACAACATCATGTTGTATTACTCTAGCAATTTGTTCATCAAGAAAGTCACCAAGTGGCACATCATTATCAAGAAAGGTACTAGCATCATCATAAGTATCATTCATAGTAGAAGTAGCATCATCAATAACTTGCGACATATCAAGATTAATAGCATGTCGTGGTGTTGCAAGTTTACTTATAACATAAGGTGAATCTAAAGCAGAACTGGATGGCAGTTCCTTACCTCCCCTCATCTTAGAGGGATAAATCTTAGTCATACCATCCTTCAGATTCTTCATAGTGATAAATTGATAATAATCCCAAGTGACTCAACAAATATAGCTATGCTCCCCGGTAACGGCGCCAGAAAAAGGTCCTGATAACCCACAAGTATAGGGGATCACAATAGTTTTCGAGGGTAGAGTATTCAACCCAAATTTATAGATTCGACACAAGGGGAGCCAAAGAATATTTGCAAGTATTATCAGCTGAGTTGTCAATTCAACCACACCTAGAGATTAATTATATGCAGCAACATGATCAGTAGCAATGTAATATGATAGTTTTGATAGTAGTGACAGCAGCAATAGTAACGGTAATAGTGATAGCAGTATTTTTGTTGCAAGTGCAACAGTAACGATAGCAGTAGTAACTTAGCAAGAACAATATAAGATAAATTTGTAGGCATTGGATCGGTAATTTGTTGGATGATATTCATCATGTGACAGTCATAACCTAGGGCGATATGGCACTAGCTCCAGTTCATAAATATAATGTAGGCATGTATTCCGTAAATAGTCATATGTGCTTATGGAAAGAACTTGCATGACATCATTTGTCCTACCCTCCTGTGGCAGCAGGGTTCATACTGGAAACTCAGGGATATTAAGGCCTCCTTTTAACAGAGAACCAGAACAAAGCATTAACACACGGTGAATACATGAACTCCTCAAACTACGGTCATCACCGGGAGTGGTCCCGACTATGTCACTCCGGGGTTGCCGGATCATAACACGTAGTAGGAGACTATAACTTGCAAGATCGAATCTAGAACATGGATATATTGGTGATAGCATAAACGGTTCAGATCTGAATTCATGGCACCTGGGCCCAAAGTGACAAGCATTAAGCATAGCAAAGTCATAGCAACATCAATCTCAGAACATAGTGGATACTAGGGATCAAGCCCTAACAAAACTAACTCGATTACATGATGAATCTCATCCAACTCCTCACCGACCAGCGAGCCTACGAAGGAATTACTCACTCCCGGTGGGGAGCATCATGGAATTGGCGATGGAGAAGGGTTGGTGGTGATGAAGAACGAAGATCCCCCTCTCCGGAGCCCCAAACGGACTCCAGATCTGACCTCCCGATGGAGAACAGGAGGTGATGGCGGCTCCGTCTCGTGGATCATGATAATTCTTTCTCCTTCATTTTTTCCTAGAAAAATAGGATTTTATAGCGTCGGTTTCAGGGTCTGCGGGGCCACCAGGTGGGGACAACCCACCAGGGCGCGCCTGGAAGGCGCGCCCTGGTGGGTTGTGCCCACCCAGGTGCCCCCTCCGGGGGCTCTTGGCTCCAGAAATTCTCTTTTATTGTATATAAAATCCTTGCAAAGTTTTGTTCCATTCCAAGAACTTTTATTCCTGCACAAAAACAACACCATGGTAGTTCTGCTGAAAACATCATCAGTCTGGGGTTAGTTTCATTCAAATCATGCAAATTAGAGTCCAAAACAAGAGGAAAAGCATTAGGAAAAGTAGATACGTTGGAGACGTATCAGAAGCTTAGTCCCAGATAAAGTGGGGTATGAAGACCACCCTCTCGCCTGGTTGGGGTGTGGGGACAACCTGACCCTCTTCAGTAGCCCGATGAACGACGTTGGCCGGAAGGTATCCGGCGCGCTTCAGATCCTTGATGTTGTTGTTTGTGATAATGGAGGCCTCCCACTTACCTTTCGCGCCAGATCCGGCTGGACGAATTGAGGGAGTGGCTAAAAGGGAGTCCTTGAGGAAGGCTGGGTCGGGGCGCTGGAGCTTGATACGTCTCCAACGTATCTATAATTTTTGATTGTTGCATGCTGTTATATTATCATTCTTGGATGCTTTACAATCATTTTATAGCAACTTTATATCATTTTTTGGGACTAACCTATTGACATAGTGCCCAGTGCCAGTTGCTGTTGTTTGCTTGTTTTTTACTTCGCAGAAAATCAATACCAAATGGAGTCCAAACGCAGCAAAACATTTTGGTGATTTTTTCTAGACCAGAAGACACAAGTTGGGCCAAAGAAGTACCAGAGGAGTGCCCCGAGGGGGGCACGACCCACCTGGGCACGCCTGGGGGCCCAGGCGCACCCTGGTGGGTTGTGCCCACCTCGGTGACCTCCCTTTCTGCCTCTTTGCTCTATAAATACTCCAATATTCTAGAAACCCTAGGGGAGTCGACGAAAAACAATTCCAGCCGTCGCAAGTTCCAGAACCACCAGATCCAATCTCGACACCATCACGGAGGGGTTCATCATCCTCATTGGTGCCTCTCCGATGATGCGTGAGTAGTTCATTGTAGACCTACGGGTCCGTAGTTAGTAGCTAGAAGGCTTCCTCTCTCTCTTTTGATTCTCAATACAATGGTCTCTTGGAGATCTGCTTGATGTAACTCTTTTTGCGGTGTGTTTGTTGGGATCCGATGAACTTTGAGTTTATGATCAGATCTATGTTTTTATCCATGGAAGTTATTTGAGTCTTTTGATCTCTTATATGCATGATTACTTATAGCCTCATATTTCTTCTTTGAATATGTGGTTTAGTTAGGCCGACTAGATCGATTTTTCTTGCCATGGGAAGAGGTGCTTTGTGATGGGTTCGATCTTATGGTGCTCGATCCCAGTGACAGAAGGGGAAATGACACGTATGTATCGTTGCTATTAAGGATAACAAGATGGGGTCTAATTCCTACATGAATAGATCCTGTCTACATCATGTCATCGTTCTTATTGCATTACTCCATTTCTCCATAAACTTAATATACTAGATGCATGCTGGATAGCGATCGATGTGTGGAGTAATAGTAGTAGATGCAGGCAGGAGTCAGTCTACTAATCTTGGATGTGATGCCTATATAATGATCATTGCCTGGATATCGTCATAATTATTTGAAGTTCTATCAATTGCCCAATAGTAATTTGTTTACCCGCGGTATGCTATTTTCCTTGAGAGAAGCCACTAGTGAAATCTACGGCCCCCGGGTCTCTTCTTTATCATATTTGCCTTCGAGATCTATTTTTATTCGCTTTTATTTTCAGATCTATATTTCCAAAAACCCAAAAATACCTTGCTGCACTTTATTTTATTTTGCGTTTATTCGAGATCTATTTATCCAATCTGTCATATTTTTATCCCGTCAACTCGATAATTTCTGGCACCGTTACCCGAAAGGGATTGACAACTCCTTTAACACGTCGGGTTGCAAGTATTTGTTCTTTGTGTATAGGTATTGTTTACGTAGTGTTGCGTGATTCTCCTACTGGTTCGATAACCTTAGTCTCATCACTAAGGGAAATACCTACCATCGCTGTGCTGCATCATCCCTTCCTCTTTGGGGAAATACCAATGTAGTTCAAGCCGCATCACACAGCGTCGTCACGCCGGTGTTGTTCTTGCGCCACTTCATCGTAGGCAAGCACTCGAGGTGACCCGTAAATGAGTTATGTGGGGATAACTGCTTCTGCCCCATAGACTAGGGAGACGGGAGTCTGCCCGGTAGCTCGATTTGGTGTAGTTCTGAGGGACCAAAGAACCACCGGCTGCTCGTCGATCCATCGCCTGCCACACTTCTGCAGCTTATCAAATGTTCTTGTCTTGAGTCCTCACAACACATCAGCGTTCGTCCTCTCAACTTGCCCGTTGCTCCTTGGATGAGCAACAGAGGCGAATGAGATTTTACTTCCGAGGGCATGAACGTATTGCATGAAGGCGTGGCTCGTGAATTGGGTGCCATTGTCGGTGATGATTCGGGCAGGGACCCCGAAGCGGCACACCAATCCTTTTAAGAACTTGATAGCTGACTGAGTAGTCACCTTTCTCAGGGGCTCTACTTCCGGCCACTTTGTAAACTTGTCGATTGCAACGAACAAGAATCCAAAGCCCCCGATAGCACGGGGGAAGGGGCCCAAGATGTCGAGCCCCCACACCAAAAATGGCCATGACAAAGGGATTGTCTGAAGAGCCCCCCCCCCCCCCCCCCCCCCCCCCCCCCCCCCCCCCCCCCCCCCCCCCCCCCCCCCCCCCCCCCCCCCCCCCCCCCCCCCCCCCCCCCCCCCCCCCCCCCCCCCCCCCCCCCCCCCCCCCCCCCCCCCCCCCCCCCCCCCCCCCCCCCCCCCCCCCCCCCCCCCCCCCCCCCCCCCCCCCCCCCCCCCCCCCCCCCCCCCCGCTAGCTTGGGCAGGCAGATGGATATTCTTGGAATGGAACTGGCAGGCTTCACATTTGGTGACCAACTCAACTGCATCTTGGAGGGCCATGGGCCAGTAAAATCCTTGCCAGAAGGCTTTTCCAACCAGAGCCCTCGATCCAATGTGTGAGCCGCACATACCCTTGTGTATCTCTGCCGACAGTTCATTTCCTTCTTCCCGGCAAATGCACTTCAATTTCACACTATTGGGCCTTCTTCTGTACAGCGTGTCATCAATGAACTGATACATACTGGCCCTCCGGGCTACTCTTTCAGCTTCTTCTTGCTCTTCTGGAAGTTCTCCAGTTTGGAGGAAATGGACTATGTGCTGCGCCCAAGTTGGAGCCTGGGGCTCGGCAACGAGGACTAGCGGCACCTCCTCATTCATGGGAGCGCATTCCTCGGCCGCAGTGACCGATGGTCTGGCAGGAGGGTGCAGCTCAGCGATCGAAGGGGAGTTGTTCCCGCCAAGCTCTCTGCCGGGGGCCTCGGGAGGCTCTGCCGGGAGAGGCTTGCCGGAGTCCAGTCTCCTCCTCTTTCTGGCCATTGTTGCCGGGGATACGGAGGGCTGAGTCAGACGGAGAACAAAAGTTCCTAGTTCCACATGGAGTTTTTGCGCAGCGCACTTTGACAGATGATCAGCAATGCTGTTTTCCGCACGTGGCACGTGCTCTGTTTGCAATCCGTCAAAGCGCTCCTCCAACTTTCTCACTTCCTCAACGTATGCCTCCATCAATGGGCTTTGGTAATCCTTGTTCACTTGTCTCACCACAAGTTGTGAATCTCCGCGGATGATCAGCTTCTTGATTCCCAGTTCTGTTGCAATCCTGAGCCCGGCAAGGAGCCCTTCATACTCTGCAGTATTGTTGGTAGCCTCCTCCCGGGGGAAATGCATCTGAACGACGTACTTCAGGTGCTCCCCAGTGGGGGCAACGAGAAGCACACCAGCTCCTGCACCTTGTAGGGAGAAGGCACCATCAAAATACATGATCCATTCTTGGGGTGCTTCCTTGCCGGGGATGACTGTCTCCAATACTTCTTCATCAGGGGTTGGCGTCCACTCTGCAATAAACTCCGCTAGTGCTCTGCTCTGAATGGTTGACGTGCTTTCAAACTTTAAACCAAAGTTGGACAACTCCAAAGCCCATTCCACAATCCTGCCGGTGGCCTCAGGGTTTCAGAGTATGCGTTGCAAGGGGAAGCGGGTGACAACCGTGATCTCGTGGGCTTGGAAGTAGTGGCGCAGTTTCCTTGAGGCCGTGATGAGGACAAAAATCAACTTTTGCACGCCAGAGTACCTCGATCTAGCCTCCTGCAATAGGGAGCTGACAAAGTACATTGGGCGCTGCACCACTTTCTTCTTTGCCGTGACCATAGAACTGCTTCCGCTGCCCTGCCTTTCTTCGCTTTGGACTGACTCTGGTCTTGCCGGGACGGGTTCACTTTCTTCTCCAGAGGGGACGATGGTGGCTGCCGCTTCGTCTACTTCCCGAAGCGCCACCAGGGCTGCACTAACCACTTGATTGGTTGCCGCTAAGTATAGCAGCAACGGCTCTTGTGGTTTGGGAGCGACCAAAGTGGGCGCAGAGGAGAGATAGGTCTTCAAATCTTGTAACGCAGCATCCGCCTCCGGGGTCCACTCCATAGGCCCTGCCTTCTTCAAGATTTTGAAGAACGGCAAGGCACGCTCGACAGACTTGGAAATGAAACTGCTAAGCGCGGCAACACATCCAGTCAAATGCCTCACGTCCTTAACTGTCTTGGGTGCTTGAATCTGCTCGATAGCCTTGATCTTGTCGGGGTTGGCCTCTATCCCCCGATGGGACACAAGAAGCCAAGTAGCTTGCCGGAAGGGACACCAAATACGCACTTCTCCGGGTTTAGCTTCAAGTTGATCTTACGAAGATTAGCAAAGGTTTCTTTCAAATCCTGGATGAGGGTTGATCTGTCCTTGGTCTTGACCACAATATCATCCATGTAAGCTTCAATGTTTCTGTGCAGCTGAGACTCAAAGTCAATCTGTACTGCTCTTGCAAAAGTGGATCCTGCACTCTTCAATCCGAAGGGCATCCGTATGAAGCAGTACATGCCACATGGGGTTACGAACGCGGTCTTCTCCTCATCTTCCTTGGACATGAAAATCTAGTGGTATCCAGAGTATGCATCCAGAAAAGAGAGCAAGTCACACCCGGAGGTGGAATCCACAATCTGGTCGATGCACGGCAAGGGAAATGGGTCCTTCAGGCATGCCTTGTTCAGATCCGTAAAATCTATGCAAAGTCTTCATTTTCCATTAGCCTTGCGCACCACCACAGGATTTGCTAACCATGTTGGATGCAGTACTCCTCTGACCAGACCAGCTGCCTCAAGTTTTTTGATCTCCTCAGCAATGAACTGCTGCCACTCCAAAGCTTGCTTCTGGACCTTCTGCTTGACTGGTCGGGCATGTGGGCAGACAGCAAGGTGGTGCTTGATTACCTCCCTGGGAACACCGGGGATATCAGATGGTTGCCAGGCAAACACATCGATATTCGCCCGCAGGAAGGCAATGAGCGTGCTTTCCTATTTGTCATCGAGGGTGGCACTGATAGTGAAGGTACCATCAGCGCCAGCCAGCACTGCCGGGACCTTTTTCACAGCAGGTGCAGCAGCCTTGGGTCGCTTGCTATTGGAACTCTCCGGCACGTCATCAACAGGCGCAACGTACTCCGAAGAGGCAGGTCTCCTGGATTCCTTGCAGGCATCCTTGCTATCTTTCTTCCTGTTGTTGTTTTCCTTGGCGGGAACACTGGCTTCTGCAGCCTCTGCCGCAACTGCTTACCGGTACATCTTGTCCACACAAATGATTGCATCCTTCTTGTCTGACGGAATGGAAATGACGCCTATCGGCCGTGGCATCTTCAAGGTATTGTAGGCATAGTGGGATGCCGCCATGAATTTGGCCAGGGCAGGGCGACCAAGGATTCCATTGTACGGTAGGGGGAGGTCACCCCCCCCCCCCCCCCCCCCCCCCCCCCCCCCCCCCCCCCCCCCCCCCCCCCCCCCCCCCCCCCCCCCCCCCCCCCCCCCCCCCCCCCCCCCCCCCCCCCCCCCCCCCCCCCCCCCCCCCCCCCCTGCCGGGGTTGATCCCTTGAAACGTGCAAGTAACCTTGAGCTCTTCCTCTGCAATCTGAAGTTTGCTGATGACCTTTGGAGAAATCAGATTCAACCCGGCCTCGCCGTCAACCAACATCTTTGTGACCTTGAGGTTGCGGATTGTTGGTGAGACCAACAACGGCAAGCACCCTACCGCAGTGGTGCGGTCAGGGTGATCCTCTTCGTCAAAGATGATGGGCGTGCTGTTGGGGATACACATAACAGGTAGGCCCACGAAGGGTCGAAATATCGTAAAGCATGGGGTCCACACATCATGTGGGTCCAGATAAATCTCATACAGACGTACTATCCACTCGGACATATCGACGAACCGTCGACTCGGAAGACAGTCAACCACTCGGTCATATGGCTCACTCGGATATGAGAAGACCAACAGTCGACAAGGCAGTCGAAGCATCATCTGATGTTACGACATCAATGCCCCACTTTGTAACATAGGAGGTGAGGGGGTGGCGCACTCTATATAAGCCACCCCCACCACTAGACTTGGGGCGGGCTCATTTCTTCCCCTCGCTCTCATCTCTCTCACCACTAGTCTCAGGGCATAGCTCAGACATGGAGATCCGTTCTCCCCGCTCTCTCAAATACACCATGTAACTCCGTGTTCATGACAGATAAAAGAAAGGCTCTCCGGAGCACGAGACGTAGAGTTGTTATCTCCACCATGAGAGGCCCGAACTCGATAAAACCATGGTGTCACACATTTGCATCTCGATAGATCATGCTCCTTTATCCTACCCCTCTCTTATTGTCGGAATCGTTCCCACGACAGTTGGCGCCCACCGTGGGGCTTAGCGTCTATCGAGCCATGATACAGATGGTTTTTTCATTCATCTACGTTTAGTTTCCTGTTCATACAGTTCATCTCCGCAACTAGTACTAAAGCATCGCAGAAAGGAGGAGAAAACTACATCTCTATTTGGTGCCTCGGAGGCACTGGCCTGGCCGGCTGCACAGGGCTCCTCAGCCTGGTCGCCTTGCCCGACAACGGCTTCCACGCCGCGGAGACACTGGCCTGGCCGGCTACGTAGGGCTCGTCCGCCCGGTTGCCTGCCTGACGGTGGCTTCCTCGCCATGGGGCTTCCCCAGCCGATCGCGTGCTCGACGGCGGCGTCCGTGCCGTGGAGCCGCAGGCCCGACGGGCGACGCGAGGCTCCTCCCTTTCCGCTCCCTGGCCGGCAACGTGGAGCTCCTCGGCCCGGTCGTCCGCTCGGCAGTGATCTCCATGGTGGAGGCGCCCCTCCCACCGACGCCGCAGGCGCGATACACTCCTTCCTTCAGCGGCAGCCGCCCGACGCTGCGAGTGTGCGTGGTGGCTCCCCTCTCCGGTGCTGCCGGCTCGATGACGGAGCACCTCTGTCCGGAGTCGACTGCACAAGCCCGCAGCATGGCAATAAATCGCATGCAGAAAATGATCCACGGAAGAAGGAAACTTCCATCACATGCAGAACGGTATTAACTCTTGCTTAATTACCGCTAATTAACGCTTTCTTGCATGCAGATCCTGGACGGGAGCAATTCCTTTCTTCAATGTGTTGGTTAGCCAGGCAATCACACCTAATTACTAGGCATTTATTGCTAATTTTGATCCGTTTTGGAGCAAGAGGCCGTCTCTCTACTCGGCCTTGATCTGTATGTCAGACGCCCGCTGGATCCTGTCCGCTTGCAAGCCAGATAGAGCCAACCGCCTCCAGCAAAGGGATCGACACTCGTCCGCTCGTGGGCACATCCACATCGGCACGATGCGAACGTCGGGGGCTGGCCGGACCTTCTGCACATGGCGACTCCTCCTCCCAGCATCGGCCGCCTGGCTGTGGTCATTGCGATGAAGCCCAAACCGACCACGCACGGCATCTGTTGCCCGCCGGCAAGCTGCCCAGTACGACACAGGGGTTGGCAGTCGGCCAAATCCGCCTCTGATCAGATGACTCACCCTTCGCACGGGACCAACCGCGCTCCTACACACCGCCAAGCACTGGCGCTGGCAATGGGATCCTGCAGACCTCGCAGCACCAGAGCCGCCCGCCTCGACCCACGCTGGGACCGCGGCTACGAGCTCTGGTCGATCTGCTGCAAGCCTCGCGCGAGTTTGGAGGTCAACGGAACAGTGGATTCACTCAGCCGCGATATTCAGCACCGGGTTCACTCGAATGGGACTTAGTCACTCGGACGGACTCTTCGGCCGATCTCACAAGCCGAGGAGGTCTGCACCGTCGTCTCACTGTCCGGCAACCCGCGCTCGCGCCAGCGCGTCGCCACCGACCGCTCCGGCGGCCGCGGCCCGACCGTTCCCGCCAGCGCTGCCGAGTCCGTCGCCGTGATGCTTCATGCCAAGCGCGCCCTCGGAGACCGTGGAGTCAGCGACATCCCGAGCACCTCTTTAGCGCCCCCGGAGGCCTGCTTTCCGTCAAATATTGCATGTTGGAGCCGAGCCCTTGCTCTAGCTCGCCGGAGTCCTCCCATCACTCTCTGCTCTCCTCTCTCTGGCACATACACAGGAAGAAAGGAAGAAGAAGAAGATGCAGTGGAGACACAGGACACACAGTGGACACGGTGATGTTTCCGGCGCACGAACGCCCGCCGCACGAACGGCAAATTTTCCGAGCACGAACTCGACACCACACATACAACAGTACACGAGGTGAAGCTTTATACGCAGGCGTGCCCAAACGACGCCGCGCTCCCCACTCCTCCACGCCCGCACGCTCCGCACGCCCTGGCTCGCGCACCCGTTGCGCACAGACGCGATCAACGCGGACGGCTCCAACAGAACGACGCGGTCACCCCGCTCCTATCGCTAACTGAATCACGCACGCACACACAGGCCATACACAGCTCCTACACGAGTCGGACTATGCCCATACACTAGTCAGACACACACACGCGCACGGCCACACGCGCACACACACGCCCACGCCTTGCACGGACCGCACCTGGCGCACCCGACGCCGGTTGCCACCGCACAGGCATGGCTTATTGCCAACACTCACCCCTTAAGCCATGACGTCGCCGCACGCCTCCGGCATGAACCGCTGCTCGCTGCCGCTGCAGCAGCCCGCAGTCTCGTGCGCCGCCACGCGTCGCCACTGTGCCTTCACGGTCGTCACGCCGAGCCGTCGCAACCCTGCGCCACCACGCAGGTCCTCCGCGACCGCCGTGCTCGTCGCGCTCACGACATCACGCCACACCGCTGTGGACTCGCCGCGCGTTGCCGACGCCACGCGCTCGCCGCGCGCCGCAGCCTCCATGTCCGCCGCGGCCCCCGTACCTCGTAGCTCTGATGCCAATTGTAGGAGCCGAACCCTTGCTCTAGCTCGCCGGAGTCCTCCCCTCACTCTCTGCTCTCCTCTCTCTGGCACATACACAGGAAGAAAGGAAGAAGAAGAAGATGCAGTGGAGACACAGGACACACAGTGGACAAGGTGATGTTTTCGGCGCACGAACGCCCGCCGCACCCCCCCCCCCCCCCCCCCCCCCCCCCCCCCCCCCCCCCCCCCCCCCCCCCCCCCCCCCCCCCCCCCCCCAGGCGCGCCCAAAGGACGCCGCGCTCCCCACTCCTACACGCCCGCACGCTCCGCACGCCCTGGCTCGCGCACCCGTCGCGCACAGACGCGATCAACGCGGCCGGCTCCAACAGAACGACGCGGTCACCCCGCTCCTATCGCTAACTGAACCACGCACGCACACACAGGCCATACACAGCTCCTACACGAGTCGGACTATGCCCATACACTAGTCAGACACACACACGCGCATGGCCACACGCGCACACACACGCCCACGCCTTGCACGGACCGCACCTGGCGCACCCGACGCCGGTTGCCACCGCATAGGCATGGCTTATTGCCAACACTCACCCCTTAAGCCATGACGTCGCCGCGCGCCTCCGGCATGAACTGCTGCTCGCTGCCGCTGCAGCAGCCTGCAGTCTCGTGCGCCGCCGCGCGTCGCCACTGTGCCTTCACGGTCGTCACGCCGAGCCGTCGCAACCCTGCGCCACCACGCAGGTCCTCCGCGACCGCCGTGCTCGTCGCGCTCACGACATCACTCCACACCGCTGTGGACTCGCCGCACGTTGCCGACGCCACGCGCTCGCCGCGCGCCGCAGCCTCCATGTCCGCCGCGGCCCCCCCCCCCCCCCCCCCCCCCCCCCCCCCCCCCCCCCCCCCCCCCCCCCCCCCCCCCCCCCCCCCCCCCCCCCCCCCCCCCCCCCCCCCCCCCCCCCCCCCCCCCCCCCCCCCCCCCCCCCCCCCCCCCCCCCCCCCCCCCCCCCCCCCCCCCCCCCCCCCCCCCCCCCCCCCCCCCCCCCCCCCCCCCCCCCCCCCCCCCCCCCCCCCCCCCCCCCCCCCCCCCCCCCCCCCCCCCCCCCCCCCCCCCCCCCCCCCCCCCCCCCCCCCCCCCCCCCCCCCCCCCCCCCCCCCCCCCCCCCCCCCCCCCCCCCCCCCCCCCCCCCCCCCCCCCCCCCCCCCCCCCCCCCCCCCCCCCCCCCCCCCCCCCCCCCCCCCCCCCCCCCCCCCCCCCCCCCCCCCCCCCCCCCCCCCCCCCCCCCCCCCCCCCCCCCCCCCCCCCCCCCCCCCCCCCCCCCCCCCCCCCCCCCCCCCCCCCCCCCCCCCCCCCCCCCCCCCCCCCCCCCCCCCCCCCCCCCCCCCCCCCCCCCCCCCCCCCCCCCCCCCCCCCCCCCCCCCCCCCCCCCCCCCCCCCCCCCCCCCCCCCCCCCCCCCCCCCCCCCCCCCCCCCCCCCCCCCCCCCCCCCCCCCCCCCCCCCCCCCCCCCCCCCCCCCCCCCCCCCCCCCCCCCCCCCCCCCCCCCCCCCCCCCCCCCCCCCCCCCCCCCCCCCCCCCCCCCCCCCCCCCCCCCCCCCCCCCCCCCCCCCCCCCCCCCCCCCCCCCCCCCCCCCCCCCCCCCCCCCCCCCCCCCCCCCCCCCCCCCCCCCCCCCCCCCCCCCCCCCCCCCCCCCCCCCCCCCCCCCCCCCCCCCCCCCCCCCCCCCCCCCCCCCCCCCCCCCCCCCCCCCCCCCCCCCCCCCCCCCCCCCCCCCCCCCCCCCCCCCCCCCCCCCCCCCCCCCCCCCCCCCCCCCCCCCCCCCCCCCCCCCCCCCCCCCCCCCCCCCCCCCCCCCCCCCCCCCCCCCCCCCCCCCCCCCCCCCCCCCCCCCCCCCCCCCCCCCCCCCCCCCCCCCCCCCCCCCCCCCCCCCCCCCCCCCCCCCCCCCCCCCCCCCCCCCCCCCCCCCCCCCCCCCCCCCCCCCCCCCCCCCCCCCCCCCCCCCCCCCCCCCCCCCCCCCCCCCCCCCCCCCCCCCCCCCCCCCCCCCCCCCCCCCCCCCCCCCCCCCCCCCCCCCCCCCCCCCCCCCCCCCCCCCCCCCCCCCCCCCCCCCCCCCCCCCCCCCCCCCCCCCCCCCCCCCCCCCCCCCCCCCCCCCCCCCCCCCCCCCCCCCCCCCCCCCCCCCCCCCCCCCCCCCCCCCCCCCCCCCCCCCCCCCCCCCCCCCCCCCCCCCCCCCCCCCCCCCCCCCCCCCCCCCCCCCCCCCCCCCCCCCCCCCCCCCCCCCCCCCCCCCCCCCCCCCCCCCCCCCCCCCCCCCCCCCCCCCCCCCCCCCCCCCCCCCCCCCCCCCCCCCCCCCCCCCCCCCCCCCCCCCCCCCCCCCCCCCCCCCCCCCCCCCCCCCCCCCCCCCCCCCCCCCCCCCCCCCCCCCCCCCCCCCCCCCCCCCCCCCCCCCCCCCCCCCCCCCCCCCCCCCCCCCCCCCCCCCCCCCCCCCCCCCCCCCCCCCCCCCCCCCCCCCCCCCCCCCCCCCCCCCCCCCCCCCCCCCCCCCCCCCCCCCCCCCCCCCCCCCCCCCCCCCCCCCCCCCCCCCCCCCCCCCCCCCCCCCCCCCCCCCCCCCCCCCCCCCCCCCCCCCCCCCCCCCCCCCCCCCCCCCCCCCCCCCCCCCCCCCCCCCCCCCCCCCCCCCCCCCCCCCCCCCCCCCCCCCCCCCCCCCCCCCCCCCCCCCCCCCCCCCCCCCCCCCCCCCCCCCCCCCCCCCCCCCCCCCCCCCCCCCCCCCCCCCCCCCCCCCCCCCCCCCCCCCCCCCCCCCCCCCCCCCCCCCCCCCCCCCCCCCCCCCCCCCCCCCCCCCCCCCCCCCCCCCCCCCCCCCCCCCCCCCCCCCCCCCCCCCCCCCCCCCCCCCCCCCCCCCCCCCCCCCCCCCCCCCCCCCCCCCCCCCCCCCCCCCCCCCCCCCCCCCCCCCCCCCCCCCCCCCCCCCCCCCCCCCCCCCCCCCCCCCCCCCCCCCCCCCCCCCCCCCCCCCCAGCACTCGAGGGGACCCGTAAATGAGTTCCGTGGGGATAATTGCTTCTGCCCCGTAGACCAGGGAGAAGGGAGTCTGCCCGGTAGCTCGGTTAGGTGTTGTTCTGAGGGACCAAAGAACTACCGGCAGCTCCTCGATCCACTGCCTGCCGTGCTTCTGCAGTGTATTGAAAGTCCTCGTCTTGAGTCCATGAAGCACTTCAGCATTCGCCCTCTCAGCTTGTCCATTGCTCCGGGGGTGTGCCACAGAAGTGAATGAGATCTTGCATCCGAGGGCATGAATGTATTGCATGAAGGCGTGGTTCATGAACTGGGTGCCGTTGTCAGTGATGATCCTTGCCGGAACTCCGAAACGACACACCAATTCTTTCAAGAACTTGATAGCTGACTGAGCAGTCACCTTTCTCACGGCAGTCACTTCCGACCGCTTTGTAAACTTGTCGATGGCAACGAACAAGAATTCAAAGCCCCCGATTGCTCGGGGGAAGGGGCCGAGGATATCGAGCCCCCAGACCAAAAATGGCCGTGATAGAGGGATTGTCTGAAGGGCTTGGGCAGGCAGGTGTGTTCTCTTGGAATGGAACTGGCAGGCTTCACATGTCATGACGAGCTCAACTGCATCTTGGAGGGTTGTGGGCCAATAGAATCCTTGCCGGAATGCTTTCCCAACTAATGCCCTTGATCCTATGTGTGAGCCGCACATTCCTCTGTGAATCTCAGCCAGCAGTTCCTTTCCATCCTCCCGGCAGACACACTTCAATTTCACACCGTTGGGCCTTCTTCTTTATAGAGTGTCATCGATAAACTGATATACTGGCCCTCCGGGCTACTTTCTCAGCTTCATCTTGGTCGCCGGGAAGTTCTCCGGCTTGGAGGAAGCGGACGATGTGCCTTGCCCAAGTTGGAGCCTGTGGCTCGGCAATGAGGACTAGCGGCACCTCCTCTGCTGCAGGAGCACCAGCCTCGTTCGCGGGGTCCATAGGCCCGGCTGGAGGGGGCGGTCCGGCTGGCTGTGAGGAGTTGTTTCCGACAGGGTCTCTGCCGGGGGCGGATGGCTCGACCGGGAGAGGCTTACCGTAGTCCAACTTTCTCCTTTTCCGGACCATTGTGGCTGGTGATACGGAGGGCTGAGAGAGATGGAGAACAAAAGTTCCTGGTTCCACGGGAAGCTTCTGCGCAGCACACTTTGACAGGTGATCAGCTATGTTGTTTTCCGCACAGGGTACATGCTCTGTTTGCGACCCATCAAAGTGCTCCTCCAATCTCCTCACTTCCTTGACGTATGCTTCCATCAATGGACTTTGATAATCTTTATTGACTTGTCTCACCACAAGCTGTGAATCATCTCGAATGATCAACTTCTTAATTCCCAATTCTGCTGTAATCCTGAGCCCAGCAAGGAGCCCTTCATACTTAGCCGTATTGTTGGCGGCTTCTTCCCGGGCAAAGTGCATTTCGACGACGTACTTCAAGTGCTCACTGGAGGGGGCAACAAGAAGCACGCCAGCCCCTGCACCTTGCAGGGAAAAAGCACCATCAAAATACGTAATCCATTCTTGGGGTGATTCCTTGCGGGGAGAGTTGTTTCTGTCACTTCCTTATCAGGGGGTGGCATCCATTCTGCAATAAACTTTGCCAGTGCCCTGCTCTGAATAGTTGACGTGCTCTCAAACTTCAAACCAAAGCTGGATAACTCCAAAGCCCACTCCACTATCCTGCCGGTGGCCTCAGGGTTCCGGAGTATCCTTTGCAACGGAAAACGAGTGACAACCGTAATCTCATGGGCTTGGAAGTAGTGGCGCAGTTTCCTTGAGGCCATGACGAGGCCAAAGATCAACTTTTGCATGCCAGAATACCATGATCTAGCCCCTCGTAACAAGGAGCTGACGAAGTATACTGGGCGCTGCACCACTTTCTTCCTTGCCGCATCCTTGGGGTTGCCCTCGTTGCCGTGCTCACCGCTGCTCTGATCCTTTCCTGACTCTGCCGTGATCTGGCCACTTTCTGCCTCCTCCACCTCTCGTTGTGCTACCAAGGCTGCACTAATCACTTGGTTGGTTGCTGCCAAGTAAAGCAATAATGGCTCTTGGGGTTTGGGTGCCACCAAGGTAGGCACAGATGATAGGTAGGCCTTCAATTCTTGCAGAGCTGCATCTGCTTCCGGGGCCCACTTCATGGGCCCTGCCTTCTTCAAATTTTTGAAGAACGGCAGGGCACGCTCGACAGACTTGGAAATGAATCTTCTTAGCGCGGCAACGCATCCCATCAGGCATCTCACATCCTTAACTGTCCTTGGCGCTTGGATCTGCTCAATGGACTTGATCTTGTCGGGGTTGGCTTCAATCCCTCGATGGGACACGAAGAATCCAAGTAGCTTGCCGGAGGGAACACCGAATACACACTTCTTCGGATTAAGCTTCAAGTTGATCTTGCACAGATTAGCAAATGTCTCCTCCAAATCCTGGATCAGGGTTGATTTATTCTTGGTTTTGACCACGATGTCATCCATATAGGCTTCTATGTTTCCGTTCAACTGTGGCTCAAAACCAATCTGGACTGCTCTTGCAAAAGTGGACCCGGCACTCTTTAATCTAAAAGGCATACGGACAAAGCAATAGATACCACATGGAGTGATGAACGATGTCTTCTCCTCATCTTCTTTGGAGATGATGATCTGGTGATACCCGGAGTATGCATCCAGAAAGGAGAGCAAATCACAACCTGAAGTGGAATCCACAATCAGGTCGATGCGCGGCAAGGGAAATGGGTCCTTCGGGCAAGCCTTGTTGACATCTGTTAAATCGATGCAAAGCCACCATTTCCCATTCGCCTTTCGGACCACCACTGGGTTTGCCAACCACGTAAGGTGCAGTACTCCTCTGACCAAACCAGCTGCCTCTGGTTTCTTGATTTCCTCTGCAATAAACTGATGCCGCTCCAAGGCCTGCTTCCGGACTTTCTGGTTGACGGGTCGGGCGTGTGGGCAGAGAATAAGGTGGTGCTCGATTACCTCCCTGGGAACACCGGGGATATCAGATGGTTGCCAGGCAAACACATCGATATTCACCTGCAGGAAGGTAACGAGCGCGCTTTCCTATTTGTCATCAAGGGTGGCGCTGATAGTGAAAGTTCCATCAATGCCAACCAGCCCTGTCGGGACCTTCTTCACTTGGGGTGCAGCAACCTTGGATCTCTTGCTGTTGGAACACTTTGGCACGTCGTCAACGGGTGTCGTGCACTCAGAGGGGGCACTCTTCCCGGACTCCTTGCCGGAGGCCCTACAGTCCTTCTTCTTTCCTTTGCTATCCTTGGCGGGAGCTGTTGCTGCCGCAGCCTCTGCCACAACTGCATCCCCGTACATCTTGTCTACGCAGATAATTGCATCCTTCTCATCTGATGGGATAGTGATGACTCCCAATGGCCCAGGCATCTTCAAAGTGTTATAAGCATAGTGAGATGCTGCCATGAACTTAGACAGGGCCGGGCGTCCCAGAATCCCATTGTACGGCAGGGGGAGATCAACCACATCAAACACAATCTTCTCAGTCCGATAGTTCAGCTCTCCCCAAAACGTCACCGGCAACGTAATCTTTCCCTTAGGATGGCTCATGCCGGGATTGACTCCTTGAAATGTGCCGGCAACCTCTAGCTCTTCTTCTCCTATCTGAAGCTTGTTGATGAATGCTGGGGAAATCAGATTCAACCCGGCCCCGCCATCCACTAGCATCTTTGTGCCCTTGAGGTTGCGAATTGTTGGGGAGTCCAACAATGGCAAACACCCTACCGCTGTGGTACGACCAGGGTGGTCCTCCTCATCAAAGACGATGGGTGTGCTGGACCACTTGAGCGGCTTCCAGGCCTCTGGCGCTGGCTCCACAGCATTGACCTCTCGCGCCCATCGCTTGAGTTGGCGATGAGAGGTGTGCAAAATGAACCTCCATCAATGCATAGGGCGTCAGTGGCCTTCTGAAATTCCTGCTCTCTGGTTTCCTCTTCATTCCCCTCATCACTCACATCATCACCGATTTCCTTCTCCTGGCCCCTGGCGGGTTTTCCTTGGTTCCGAAAGGGTTTGCCGGGGCGATTTGCTTCACCGCCTCGGCCCTTACCGCCAGCAGCGTTCTGACCTTTCTCCTTATCACACTTATCATACTCTGCCCTCTGTTTATTGACAAGTTGCTCAACCAGATAACACTCCTGAAGGTCGTGGCCCTTGGTCCGGTGGATCTTGCAGTACGGCCCATCACCTTTCCCAACTTTTTCCACGGCAGCGGCTTCCCGGTAGGCAGCGCATGCGGCAACTTCCTTGTCGTGGGCCTCAACCTTGGCCTTCTTGCTGGTACTAGGTGTGCCCGATCCTTCCACAGTCATTACTGCCTTATCCCTTGGCTTCTTATTGCGCTTCTTGCCCTTCCTCTGACTGGTTGATTCATCCTCATCGTCTGAATCAACATTGACGCAATCCTCCTCTCCTGGCAACTTCCTTCCCTCCTCCATCCGAGCACACTTATCCACCAGTGTGTATAGCTCCTTCACAGTCTTGGGCAACCGCACATTCATGTTAGAACGAATGCGACGGTTGTGCACACTGGATTGGAAGGCTGCTATAACAGATGCCGGATGGATATTTCAAATATTTCTATGAACTTTACTGAATCTCTGTAAATACTTACGGAGGGTTTCTCCTTCCTTCTGCTAGAGAATGTGCAGGTCGCTGGGCCTGCCGGGCTCTTGGTGGCCACCGGTGTAGGCACCGATGAACTCGTGGCACAGGTCTGCCCATGACGAAATGGAGTTCTCCGATAGGTGCCCCCCCCCCCCCCCCCCCCCCCCCCCCCCCCCCCCCCCCCCCCCCCCCCCCCCCCCCCCCCCCCCCCCCCCCCCCCCCCCCCCCCCCCCCCCCCCCCCCCCCCCCCCCCCCCCCCCCCCCCCCCCCCCCCCCCCCCCCCCCCCCCCCCCCCCCCCCCCCCCCCCCCCCCCCCCCCCCCCCCCCCCCCCCCCCCCCCCCCCCCCCCCCCCCCCCCCCCCCCCCCCCCCCCCCCCCCCCCCCCCCCCCCCCCCCCCCCCCCCCCCCCCCCCCCCCCCCCCCCCCCCCCCCCCCCCCCCCCCCCCCCCCCCCCCCCCCCCCCCCCCCCCCCCCCCCCCCCCCCCCCCCCCCCCCCCCCCCCCCCCCCCCCCCCCCCCCCCCCCCCCCCCCCCCCCCCCCCCCCCCCCCCCCCCCCCCCCCCCCCCCCCCCCCCCCCCCCCCCCCCCCCCCCCCCCCCCCCCCCCCCCCCCCCCCCCCCCCCCCCCCCCCCCCCCCCCCCCCCCCCCCCCCCCCCCCCCCCCCCCCCCCCCCCCCCCCCCCCCCCCCCCCCCCCCCCCCCCCCCCCCCCCCCCCCCCCCCCCCCCCCCCCCCCCCCCCCCCCCCCCCCCCCCCCCCCCCCCCCCCCCCCCCCCCCCCCCCCCCCCCCCCCCCCCCCCCCCCCCCCCCCCCCCCCCCCCCCCCCCCCCCCCCCCCCCCCCCCCCCCCCCCCCCCCCCCCCCCCCCCCCCCCCCCCCCCCCCCCCCCCCCCCCCCCCCCCCCCCCCCCCCCCCCCCCCCCCCCCCCCCCCCCCCCCCCCCCCCCCCCCCCCCCCCCCCCCCCCCCCCCCCCCCCCCCCCCCCCCCCCCCCCCCCCCCCCCCCCCCCCCCCCCCCCCCCCCCCCCCCCCCCCCCCCCCCCCCCCCCCCCCCCCCCCCCCCCCCCCCCCCCCCCCCCCCCCCCCCCCCCCCCCCCCCCCCCCCCCCCCCCCCCCCCCCCCCCCCCCCCCCCCCCCCCCCCCCCCCCCCCCCCCCCCCCCCCCCCCCCCCCCCCCCCCCCCCCCCCCCCCCCCCCCCCCCCCCCCCCCCCCCCCCCCCCCCCCCCCCCCCCCCCCCCCCCCCCCCCCCCCCCCCCCCCCCCCCCCCCCCCCCCCCCCCCCCCCCCCCCCCCCCCCCCCCCCCCCCCCCCCCCCCCCCCCCCCCCCCCCCCCCCCCCCCCCCCCCCCCCCCCCCCCCCCCCCCCCCCCCCCCCCCCCCCCCCCCCCCCCAGAAAGCACACAAGCAATTTACCCAGGTTCGGGCCGCCGCGAGGCGTAAAACCCTACTCCTGCTTTGGTGGTGGAATGAATGTGGTGGCGTGTAGTACACTTGCCCAGCAGGGGCCGGAGCGACTACGCGCGTATGGTGGCTTGGGGTTGTAAACTTTCCAACCTTCTAACCCCTTCCACGAGTGCCATGGGCCTCCTTTTATAGATTAAGGGGTCACCACAGTGGCAAAGTGGTCATTATCCACCGATATGATCGCAAATAGTGCTATCATACCTAACATTGTGGGCTGACAGGGTGCATTAAATGCACCGCTTAGTGTTACATCACTGGTTGCCCGGCAAGGCCTGCCGCGCTATCTCGCCAGCTCCGCGCATGTTCCCTTGACACGTCGCAGGACGGGTGTCATCTGTGGGTTTCTTCTGTAGGAAATGCCTGCCATGTGGCGAATGGCTGCCACTTAATCACCTTGCGGCTTGACACCGCATCGATTGACGACGTGAGTCGTGCTTGAGTGGTTGGTGGGGTGGTTCAACCCCCGCGAGCCCCAGCAGGCTCTGCTGGGGAGTCTTGGTTGTTTGCTTCTGGCGGTGGCCTTGCCCCTTGCCGGGCTCGCCTGCCTGGCAAGGGAGACCCTTCTCTTGCTGCTATCTTGCTCCTCTGGTTCGATGGTTGTTCCTCTGAGCTGCATGTTGGTTCTTCAAATCTCTTGGGTCATCAATCCCTAACTTAGGCTGGTGCTTCAACCTTGATTTTGTGCCTGTGCACAGTTGGGCAACAGACCCAGGGTTTGTTGCACCGACACTTTTCCTTTGTAGTTTGATTATTACTGGCTTCATCAATAAGAAGAGCTCAATGTATTGCTTGCCAACTGTCCTACTCCGTTCGTACCGGTGCATAAGTCACATTACGAAAACCAAATAATCCAAAAACTTGTTCCTTGTTTTTGTCCTGAAAAAAGAAATCAGCCAATAGGAGTCCTGCGGCTAGTATGCATTCAATGACTTCAGACTACTTAGCATAACATGCAATGGTCAATTCTCAACATGCAATGGTATTGATTACCAAATAATCATCAAGTTATCTCGTTTCCCCCCACCTAGGTCGCCGGTACGGAGGGAGTAGTACTATGAAAAATGCTTGTTTCATATTTGGACGCTCAAACGCGTGTGGGTAATTACCACATTGAGAACTGCGCAACCCCGGGAATTTGGAGCAACTGGGTACAAATAATTGCAGTTGATTATATCAGCGGTTAGATAATACATCAATCCCCCGCTTCAATTGGCATTCCTCTTCTCTGCATACCCCGCTTAAGGGCATGTTCGGTAGTTGCCCACGGCTGCAAAATCCTCAACTCCGGCGCCCAACTCCAGCAGCTAGCTTCCCACGTAGACTCCTGCAGCGATGGATCCGTTCGGTGCGGCAGCTTCTGGTAGCTAGCGATCCGCCAGGCCAAAAGGCCAGAAAATGCATATTCGACCCGTTTGGAGTCGGCTGACAGCCCAAGTGGCTTGTAAAAGAGGCTGGGCTATAGGCCCGGTTGGGTGGGTGCGTGTGAAAGAGGCGCTCGTGGCTCTTTCCTCTGTTTGCTCATGGTTGTTTCCAGTGTACCGGTTCGATGAGAGTCACTTGGCGGTGGTAGGCGGCCGTAAAAATTGGCAACTCCAGCTCCTTCGTTTTCTGAGAGTAGAAAATACCTAGCTCCATGACTCCGGCAAATTTGCACGTAGCTAATAGCCAGCTTCTCACTCTCGTAGCCACAATTTGAAACGTTCGGCTCAGCTCCCGTCTTGGAGTCGATGAGTTGAGAAGCCAGAGGGCTCCCGAACACGGCCTAAGTGTCCACCATCTTCATCGTCCCCGGCCGGCTGCGCTATACACTTGCACACACTCTGCAATCTCGCTTTCTTGCGGTTTTCATATGAATGCAGCCATGTCGATCGATAGCGAGGACCACAGTTCCGCCAGTAGTCTGGCGCCCGATGATAGGTCAACATCAGAATCATCCCGCTCGTCTTCCATGAGTCCGGCGTCGAGCCCAGACCTCGATTATATCCGGATCATGGAAGGGACGCCACCTCCGGAGTCGTCAGATGACAACCAGACGGACGACGAGCCATCGAAGGATGAAGAAGAGGAGACGATGATGAGGAGGAGGAATGGTCAAACGAGGAGGAGGACGACGACGATAGCAACGAGGATGATGACGGCTGCGGCGATGAAAAGCCAATGGTCAGCGGCAAGAAGCGTCCTCGCCAAGACGATGTCGCGGGGCCATCCAACAACAACAACAAGAAGCACTACAAAAAAATACACTTCCGTGATGATATGTGTTTGTCACAGTAGGTCATGTTTTTTGTCATACATGTACATCCATGACGATTTTATGATAGAATCAAGATAGTCATACTTGTGCTGTCGTAGAAGTGTTCCGTGACATTACCAAAATTATCATCACGGAAGTGTCCACTTCCATGACGATAAATGGCGCGTCACGGAAGTGCTTTCGTCAAGGGTAACCGACACATGGCATCCACCGTAATGGGTCACCGTTAAGCTATCGGGTCCGGTTTCGGATCTGATAACTCGTTAACAGCACGGACCAATGGGGATTTTCCACGTGTAAAATTCTCATTGGCCGGAGGAAACATGTGTTGGCTCACCGCTGGGACAGATGTCATCCACTCATTGGACAGGAGGCGCCTATGATAGGTCGACACATGGCACGGACCAACAGTGGCCCATTCCGATGAAAAAGGCCGGCCCAATAAAAATTAGCAGGCCGGCCCATATAAGGCCTACTTGTGTCAGGTCCATTTAAGCCCACATAGCATACGAGATGTGCCATTTCGGCCCGTCAACGGCCCGTTAACGATTTGACACCATTGCAGCCCATCGTCAGTTCGAGCCCGTTAACAACCCACTATATATTTGGGCTCAATATTGGCCCGATGTTGTTTCGGCTTGTTAATGGCCAATTCAAGGGATGGGCCAATTTTCAGGATGTACATCTTTCGGCCTTTTAGCGACCCATTTAAGTGTTGGGCCAATTTCCGGCCCGGTGTTTCTTTCAGCCTGTTGACGGCCCATAAATGAGTTGGGCCATTTGCAGTCAGACCTGAGTTCTGTCCTTTTAACGTCCCGTGCTCTTCATGGTCCAATACTAGCCCGGTTTCTCTTTCGGCCTGTTAAAGGCCCACAACACAGTTGGGCCATATATAGTACGACCTGACTTTCGGCCTCTTAGCTGCCCATGCTCTTCATGATCCAGTACAAGCCCGCTGTCTCTTTCGGCCTGCTAAAGGCCCACAGTATAGTTGGGCCATATGTAGCCCGACCTTAGTATCAGCCTATTAACGGCCCGTGAAATCAAATGGGCCCACCTGTTGCCCGCTTCAATGTCGGACTGTTAACGACCCGGGAGGTAACAAGGTCGACCATTAACTTTCGGCCTGGTAACGGCCCATTAACTTAATGGGCCCACTAAAGTTCAAACTTGTCTGTAGGCCCAATTAGATAATTTGAGCCCATTACGACGAGCAATTATGCACAGGACCAAAACCGATCAATCAAAGGCCTATGAGAATTTTGGCCCCTGCGAGCACATTAGGGAAGCTTATTAAGGACAGTGGGCTGCTTCCTTCATATAGGGCCCATGACTGTTCGTGCTAACTAATAATTACACTGCTTTTTTAGCTTCCTAGCGACCATTTAGCTTGAATGTGAGGCGGCGCTAAGCAAAGTTACGGCATACAGGGAAAAACATTGCACATCCAGCATATATTACAGGAAATTACATCCACTGGGCAATCAAAGATTGATTCCAGTGCAAATAAATGAACAGAACCGAACGATCTACAATGTCACAATCTGCAACCTCAGCGCGAATGACGCCCATAAGCATGTGGGCAAGTTCTTCCTACTGTGCTACACTGTCTCTGAAAACATTGATCAGTTGTTGTTGCACACGAATGTGCACCTCTGATTCCTCCACCATTTCCAACATTGCTTCCGCCAGTAATTGGTTCACAAACATACATTTTTTCCGTTGCATTCGAGATAGAGGAAACTGAACGAATTCAGATGGCGATTTTGGTAGGCTTGTATTATTGATAGTGGAGAGTGTCTCGACCACTTCATCATAACATAAATTAGGAGGGGAATCGAACAGATTAATCAAGAGTTATTGCCATATTACCTGGCCTAGATTTATTGGAAAGAAACAATGGGGTTGCCTTGCTGTTTTCAGAGTTTGTATTTTTATCTTCAGCAGCCTGCACCAAATTAACACACTAGCATTGCTATCATTGGCCAGGTCAGATAATAGGAAAGCAACATTGACACAATGAACGTTTGGGCAACCAGACCACACCAGCCTACACCAAAATAACCCAATATGGCATAGCTATCATGAGCCAGGTAAGGTAATACGAAAGCAACATTCACACAATGAATGAATGGGCAACCAGAGCAGCACTACAATTCAGTAATGTGCATGATATGAGATAGTACACTCATGCAGCTCAGTATGCAAAACTACCAGGCAGTTTTCCTTACAAAAATCAACATTGTCGCCTTTAGGGTCTGTTTGGTTGGAGACTAGTGTGGCCAAGCCAAAGTGTGGCTAAGAAATTGGACGCCAAACTTTGGCAAAAGTTAGCAAAAAAATTGTCTCTATGACAAGTGGGCCATAGGGGCAATAAAGTGTGGCAAGCCAAAGTGTGGCAAAAACCAAACACATGCCAACTAAACTGTGGCTGCCAAATTTTGGCCTGACAAACTGTGGTTGGGAACCAGACAGCCCCATACATTTTACTACAACTAAATTTAGATCAGATAAAGGTTGGATTCACGCCGATTAACAAAATACACGCTGATGTAAAAATATAGTGATATACAAGAGGTACTTACATCAGCATTGGAGCACAGAGAATTCCCGCAAGATATTTCCTCGAATATGATCCCAGTGCAGAAAGTCTTCTATCGTTTAACCTTAATTTCTAAAAGAGAGATGGGTAAGAAACATGTAGAAAATATGATCAGAATGCTATAAAATTTCACGATGCGAGGATTCGCACACGCTTCTTAGAATGGAGTTGACATATTTTTGCTGGACCGGAGCGGACTAGTTCTTTGGCCACTGGAATCTTCTTATTATCAGTAGGAGTTGGGTTTCTCCGTGCTGGAGAAGTATCTTTGAAAACTGGAGTTGGTTTACTATCTCCTGGCATTTGGATCTTTTGCAAAGACCTGGTTTGTAACCCTTCAGTTCTAACATAGCCGTCTTCCCCTTGCATGCCTTATATAGAAGAATGGTGCATCAATTATAAAACATGCTACAACAGAGATGGAATAGGTAGTGAATAATAGAAAGGCATGACATATTGACATGTATTCCCTCCATCCGAAAATAAATGGATGGGTCTAGGCGTATTTCAGTTCTAGATATATCCATTTTTATCCATTTCTGCGACATGTAATCCGGACGGAGGAGTATGATGTAAGATCTAGGGATACGACAGGACAACAGTGTAAAAAACACTACTTAAATGTAAAACTGTATGCTAGCGGAATACATACAGAAAAACACTAAGGCAACATATGCGTGTATGATTGAGAAACTAAGATGGCATTGCAACAGACCACTAGAACATCACTTCAATGTAAAAAAAGAACATGGTATGGTAGACAGATGAAGTACATACTGATGAATAACAATGCATAAGATATTCAGAAGCATGATGTCCAAACTAAGCAGCCCCCCCCCCCCCCCCCCCCCCCCCCCCCCCCCCCCCCCCCCCCCCCCCCCCCCCCCCCCCCCCCCCCCCCCCCCCCCCCCCCCCCCCCCCCCCCCCCCCCCCCCCCCCCCCCCCCCCCCCCCCCCCCCCCCCCCCCCCCCCCCCCCCCCCCCCCCCCCCCCCCCCCCCCCCCCCCCCCCCCCCCCCCCCCCCCCCCCCCCCCCCCCCCCCCCCCCCCCCCCCCCCCCCCCCCCCCCCCCCCCCCCCCCCCCCCCCCCCCCCCCCCCCCCCCCCCCCCCCCCCCCCCCCCCCCCCCCCCCCCCCCCCCCCCCCCCCCCCCCCCCCCCCCCCCCCCCCCCCCCCCCCCCCCCCCCCCCCCCCCCCCCCCCCCCCCCCCCCCCCCCCCCCCCCCCCCCCCCCCCCCCCCCCCCCCCCCCCCCCCCCCCCCCCCCCCCCCCCCCCCCCCCCCCCCCCCCCCCCCCCCCCCCCCCCCCCCCCCCCCCCCCCCCCCCCCCCCCCCCCCCCCCCCCCCCCCCCCCCCCCCCCCCCCCCCCCCCCCCCCCCCCCCCCCCCCCCCCCCCCCCCCCCCCCCCCCCCCCCCCCCCCCCCCCCCCCCCCCCCCCCCCCCCCCCCCCCCCCCCCCCCCCCCCCCCCCCCCCCCCCCCCCCCCCCCCCCCCCCCCCCCCCCCCCCCCCCCCCCCCCCCCCCCCCCCCCCCCCCCCCCCCCCCCCCCCCCCCCCCCCCCCCCCCCCCCCCCCCCCCCCCCCCCCCCCCCCCCCCCCCCCCCCCCCCCCCCCCCCCCCCCCCCCCCCCCCCCCCCCCCCCCCCCCCCCCCCCCCCCCCCCCCCCCCCCCCCCCCCCCCCCCCCCCCCCCCCCCCCCCCCCCCCCCCCCCCCCCCCCCCCCCCCCCCCCCCCCCCCCCCCCCCCCCCCCCCCCCCCCCCCCCCCCCCCCCCCCCCCCCCCCCCCCCCCCCCCCCCCCCCCCCCCCCCCCCCCCCCCCCCCCCCCCCCCCCCCCCCCCCCCCCCCCCCCCCCCCCCCCCCCCCCCCCCCCCCCCCCCCCCCCCCCCCCCCCCCCCCCCCCCCCCCCCCCCCCCCCCCCCCCCCCCCCCCCCCCCCCCCCCCCCCCCCCCCCCCCCCCCCCCCCCCCCCCCCCCCCCCCCCCCCCCCCCCCCCCCCCCCCCCCCCCCCCCCCCCCCCCCCCCCCCCCCCCCCCCCCCCCCCCCCCCCCCCCCCCCCCCCCCCCCCCCCCCCCCCCCCCCCCCCCCCCCCCCCCCCCCCCCCCCCCCCCCCCCCCCCCCCCCCCCCCCCCCCCCCCCCCCCCCCCCCCCCCCCCCCCCCCCCCCCCCCCCCCCCCCCCCCCCCCCCCCCCCCCCCCCCCCCCCCCCCCCCCCCCCCCCCCCCCCCCCCCCCCCCCCCCCCCCCCCCCCCCCCCCCCCCCCCCCCCCCCCCCCCCCCCCCCCCCCCCCCCCCCCCCCCCCCCCCCCCCCCCCCCCCCCCCCCCCCCCCCCCCCCCCCCCCCCCCCCCCCCCCCCCCCCCCCCCCCCCCCCCCCCCCCCCCCCCCCCCCCCCCCCCCCCCCCCCCCCCCCCCCCCCCCCCCCCCCCCCCCCCCCCCCCCCCCCCCCCCCCCCCCCCCCCCCCCCCCCCCCCCCCCCCCCCCCCCCCCCCCCCCCCCCCCCCCCCCCCCCCCCCCCCCCCCCCCCCCCCCCCCCCCCCCCCCCCCCCCCCCCCCCCCCCCCCCCCCCCCCCCCCCCCCCCCCCCCCCCCCCCCCCCCCCCCCCCCCCCCCCCCCCCCCCCCCCCCCCCCCCCCCCCCCCCCCCCCCCCCCCCCCCCCCCCCCCCCCCCCCCCCCCCCCCCCCCCCCCCCCCCCCCCCCCCCCCCCCCCCCCCCCCCCCCCCCCCCCCCCCCCCCCCCCCCCCCCCCCCCCCCCCCCCCCCCCCCCCCCCCCCCCCCCCCCCCCCCCCCCCCCCCCCCCCCCCCCCCCCCCCCCCCCCCCCCCCCCCCCCCCCCCCCCCCCCCCCCCCCCCCCCCCCCCCCCCCCCCCCCCCCCCCCCCCCCCCCCCCCCCCCCCCCCCCCCCCCCCCCCCCCCCCCCCCCCCCCCCCCCCCCCCCCCCCCCCCCCCCCCCCCCCCCCCCCCCCCCCCCCCCCCCCCCCCCCCCCCCCCCCCCCCCCCCCCCCCCCCCCCCCCCCCCCCCCCCCCCCCCCCCCCCCCCCCCCCCCCCCCCCCCCCCCCCCCCCCCCCCCCCCCCCCCCCCCCCCCCCCCCCCCCCCCCCCCCCCCCCCCCCCCCCCCCCCCCCCCCCCCCCCCCCCCCCCCCCCCCCCCCCCCCCCCCCCCCCCCCCCCCCCCCCCCCCCCCCCCCCCCCCCCCCCCCCCCCCCCCCCCCCCCCCCCCCCCCCCCCCCCCCCCCCCCCCCCCCCCCCCCCCCCCCCCCCCCCCCCCCCCCCCCCCCCCCCCCCCCCCCCCCCCCCCCCCCCCCCCCCCCCCCCCCCCCCCCCCCCCCCCCCCCCCCCCCCCCCCCCCCCCCCCCCCCCCCCCCCCCCCCCCCCCCCCCCCCCCCCCCCCCCCCCCCCCCCCCCCCCCCCCCCCCCCCCCCCCCCCCCCCCCCCCCCCCCCCCCCCCCCCCCCCCCCCCCCCCCCCCCCCCCCCCCCCCCCCCCCCCCCCCCCCCCCCCCCCCCCCCCCCCCCCCCCCCCCCCCCCCCCCCCCCCCCCCCCCCCCCCCCCCCCCCCCCCCCCCCCCCCCCCCCCCCCCCCCCCCCCCCCCCCCCCCCCCCCCCCCCCCCCCCCCCCCCCCCCCCCCCCCCCCCCCCCCCCCCCCCCCCCCCCCCCCCCCCCCCCCCCCCCCCCCCCCCCCCCCCCCCCCCCCCCCCCCCCCCCCCCCCCCCCCCCCCCCCCCCCCCCCCCCCCCCCCCCCCCCCCCCCCCCCCCCCCCCCCCCCCCCCCCCCCCCCCCCCCCCCCCCCCCCCCCCCCCCCCCCCCCCCCCCCCCCCCCCCCCCCCCCCCCCCCCCCCCCCCCCCCCCCCCCCCCCCCCCCCCCCCCCCCCCCCCCCCCCCCCCCCCCCCCCCCCCCCCCCCCCCCCCCCCCCCCCCCCCCCCCCCCCCCCCCCCCCCCCCCCCCCCCCCCCCCCCCCCCCCCCCCCCCCCCCCCCCCCCCCCCCCCCCCCCCCCCCCCCCCCCCCCCCCCCCCCCCCCCCCCCCCCCCCCCCCCCCCCCCCCCCCCCCCCCCCCCCCCCCCCCCCCCCCCCCCCCCCCCCCCCCCCGTTGCAAACAATCACGCACTAGCTATCTTCGTGTATCTCCTCACCTCGCTTTTCTATCTCGGAGATGCATGCGTGATATGTTTGCATAAGAAACGAACACACACACACTCTCTCTCTCTCTAATTTATCGTTTGTTATCCCTTTCTCTTTCACACACATACTCTTTTTGCACACTCACTCACTCTCTTTCACATGCACTTGACCTCTCTCGACTTAGGCACTCTCTTCGGTCCATGGCATATAGATTTATTGAAAAGTCAAACATCACAGAGTTTGACCATGTACATGGAGAAAAACATTACATCTAGAACGGCAAACATATATCATTAGATTTATCATGAGATGTAGTTTCGTATGATGTATCTTTGGTATTGTAGATATAAATAATATTTGCGTAAACCTGGTCAAAGTTTCCAAAATTCGACTTCTAAAAAAATTTATATGCACTGCGTTATCGAGCAGGTGGAATATCTCTTTCCCCTCTCAGCTATCTGACGTACCACTCAGCCTTATCGGGGCTCCTCTATCTCTCTCAAACTTTATATTTCCCTGTTTCACACATACACATGTCTCGCTCGCGCTACATAGACCCATCTAACACTCTCCTCCCTTGTTCTCTCTCTATGTGACACGCACCCCCCTAAGTACCACAATCCCTCACTCCATCATAGGCGCACGCACTCCCCCCCTAAGTATGACTATCTCTCACTAGCCATCAGGAACACACGTATTGTCTCCTTCCATCCATACCTCTATCTCGATATCTCTTGGGGTATCTTCTATCGCGCACACACCTTGTCACTCGATCTCCCACCCATATAGTCCCATCACGATCTCCAGGGGATCTCTCTATGACAAACATACACTCTCTCCTCCCCATGTCTGCATTTTCTCCGTACGTCTCTCTCGACCTCTCTCCCTTGTTTATCAGACCCCTCTTGGCCACGTGCTAGGGGTCTTTCTCTCTCGGTTGCAAACAAGCACACACTATCTCCTCACCTTGCTTCCGCTGTCGAAGATGCATGTGTGATATGTTTGCATAAGACACACACGCTTTTTCTCTACTTTTATCATGTGTTGTCCATGTCTCTTTCACACACGCACACACACTTTTTTCAGTCACTCTTTCTATTTCACACACACACACTCTCTCTCTCTCTCTCTCTAGTTAGGTACTCTCTCACGTCCATAAGCATATGGATGTTTGGAAAAGTCAAACCTCAGAAAAGTTTGACCAGGTATATGTGGAGAAAAACATTTACATCTGGAACGATCATTAGATTCATCACAACATGTACTTACTTCATACTATCATTTATCTTTGGTATTGTAGATATAAGTAATTTCTTTATAAACTTGGTCGAAGTTTCAAAAGTTTGACTCTAAAAAAACTGTAGGCACTACATTATCGAACGGAGGGAGTAGCTCTTTCTCTCTCTCTACTATCTCTCATGGGCCTCCCCTCTCACACGAACTCTCTATACCGAGGGATTATAAGGTCACTGTGTCAGTGTATAGCTCCGTATATTGTTTAGTTGACCGGTCAACCAGTCCACATGCTGCCTTGTCAGCTCATGTTCTCTATCTTCGTGTGCTGGCCCATGTGGCAGTGGGTGAAACTAAGTTAACTAGAGGCCCATCTGACACGCGGTGAAGTAAAAAAAGTTGAAACCACTTGGGGTAGCACCCCCCGCGCTAGTAAATTGAGGGCACACTTCTTCCACGTGAAGGACGCACTCGCACACACTTCACCACTGCGCGGCGGCATGCACAGAAGGACGCACTTGCGCACACCCAGCACACAACACACACCAGCACACGTGTACACCGGCATCACCGCCAGCTGAGATGGATGGTGAGGCAGTCAACAAGCGGAGGCGGCTCGAGCCAAAACCGCATCCGGTGAGCCTGGACTTCATCAGCAGCCTCCCCGATGACATGCTGCTCGTCATCATCGGCCTCCTCCCCACCAAATCTACCGTGTGGACCACCGTGCTCTGCCGGTGGTGGCGCCCCCTCTGGCGCCGCGTCCCCCTCAACCTCACCGTCGACAGCTGCCTCTGCGACGGGGATTACAAATGCATGGCCGCAGTCTCCAAGATCCTTTCATCGCACCCTGGGCCAGCCAGACGCCTTGACATCCGCATGTTTAGTACCAACTGCAAGGTCCAAGCCAAGTTCGACGAGTGGTTCTTATCCCCCGCCCTAGATCAGCTCGAGGAGCTCAGCTTTGAAGTTGGACGATGTTGCTCTCTGCCACCGTCCGTGCTTCGCCTCACGCCAACACTGCGCCGCGCCAGCTTCAGCTCCTACTATCTTCCCCAGATTAATGCCGCGCCCGCCCTTCTTCTCCCTCAACTCAAGCAGCTCGACCTCTTCGACATTAGCATCTCGAAGAACGCTATGGAGCATCTGCTCCATAGCTGTACTGTGCTCGAGTACCTTCGTCTTCAGCAGATCCACGGGTTCATTAGCCTCCACATAGCCTCGATGAATCTCTGATGGATTTATGTGTCTTGCTGGCCCCGCAACAAGACATCAATTGGGAAGAGATCACTCCAGCTGTTCCACGTTATGGTCATTGTGAATGCGCCTTTCCTTGAGAGATTGCTTGTATATGATCTAGAAGGTCCAACAAAAATTAGGGTCATTGACGCGCTGAAATTGACAGCATTGGTGTACTCGTCTACCAAATTCTCCGAACTCTTTGTTGGACCCGTAATCGTTCAGGTACAACACTCATCTTCTTCTCCGTCTTCTTGAAATTCACATTTTTAAATTCCTTCTTGATGTATTTACGACTGTCATCCAGAAAATGATTCCCACAAGCTTGACCCAGTCTATGCGCATAGTGAAGATCTTGGCAATAAACTCTATTGGCCCCAATCTGGATCTAGTTGTTGGATTCCTTACATGCTTTCCGTGCACGGAGAAGCTACTCATCAAGGTGAAACTTCTTTCCTATTAGTAAATGGTAATCACAATGTAGCTCAATTTTTTTGTAATTTTCCCAAATTACGATGACAAGTGTAGTGTTCAAAACTGCATCTATGCACTGCACCGAAAGAAATATTTTTAGTATTTTTTTCTCATGTGATCACCTGCATCATTTTTTTGTTGTACTACTATACTAGCCTAGGCTAGCCATAATGGCAAGTAACTTAGACTAGTAAATCTATGGTTACCCTAACAGCATGTACTACCTTCGTCTTGGTTTACTCTTCCTGGTTTACTCCTCATAGAAGTGTCATAAGCATGACATAATTTTTTTTTTCGGGCCTAAATGTCACGAATGTGTCTTTTTTTTTGTAGTGCATGGTCTAAGGAGCAATATCACATGTAAACACTCCGTGTTATTACAATTGAATGTAGACGATATTAATCCAATTCACAACAAACAAGTTTGGGTCAATTCAATATGATCATTCTTCCAACGTCATAATCTAAATGTTGTTTTAGGACTGTCGTTACACTTAACGATATCCTAAGATTTGGAAAACGTGAATCGTTATACTTAACGATATCCTAAGATCCGGAAAACGTGATCACCAACAACACTTGAGCTAGTCCTATAGGCAAGACTAGGAACCTTTTATTTAACCGTTTATTATTCCGCACGCGCATATGAGTTTTCCACTGTGTTGTTTATTCCAGGATCATAGCAGTTATAACATAGAATAAACTCTTTAATTATGAATATGGAAATATAATAATACAAATATTATTGCCTCTAGGGCATATTTCCAACAGTCTTCCACTTGCACTAGAGTCAATAATCTAATTGGCCAAAAGAGATAGATAAATCGGAGAGAAATACAAGGCTGTAAAATCACACATAATAAATCTCAGAAAAGACTCAAATACTTTTAATAAATAATCTGATCATAAACGCACAATTCATCATATCCTAACAAACACACAACAAGAATTACATCAAATAGATCTCCGAAGAGATCATTGTATTGAAGATCGAAAATAGAGATAGAGAGAGCCATCTAGCTACTTCTATGGACATAAGTGGACCATCTTCTGTCGGAACTACTCACACATCATCATGGATGCAGCAAGGTCGATGAAGGTTGCCTCCACAATGGTTTCCCCCTCCGGCAAACTACCGGCGAAGGCCTCCAAATGGGATCGTGGAAGAACAGAGGCTTGCGACGTTGATAAAGTTGTTTCGGGTCTCGCTCTAGGGGTTTATGGATTTTAGGAAATCTATAGTGCTAGAATTAGGAATAATCCACATATTCTCTTTCCAGAAGGGATGGTCCATCCCATCGAACACAAGGAGTGCCTTTCTCTGATACCAATTATAGGATCGAGAGTATATCGAGCAGAGGGGGGTGAATGGAAGATTTTTTTATCCAAAACTTGAAATCTCTTAGTGCACATAAGTGGAAAATAAAATAAGCAGAAACAAATCTATGAAAGAAAACTATTCAGGACAGACAGACAAGAGATCTAAACAAGACTACTATGAGTGCGAAAGATAAATCACATGACTGCAACACTACAGAAGATAAACTACTGAAAGTATTGTAGGGGCGAACATGAAACCAGTGGTTCTCGATGGAGACAAGATATTTATTAGACCAGTTAAATCTTCTGCAAATGAGCTACGTCTGGTTGGAGGGACTTGTGATTTGACACAGAAGATAAACTCTCTTTGTTCTATTCTTCTCGACAACAAGTTCATTAACTTGTGCCGATTACTCGAGCTAGATACTTCGGGCGATCTCCATAACCTTCACAGACCGTCTGTGCAAACAACAATGACTCTTGGTTGCTGCAGACTTTAACGCCTAAACGTCTAAAGAGTTAGTGCTACTTCTTGAGCTTGTGTTGGTTTTTTTAGGAAAGGGTGATGCAGCAAAGTAGAGATAAGTATTTCCCTCAGTTAAGAACCAAGGTATCAATCCAGTAGGAGATACAAGTGTTGGGGAACGTAGCATGCAATTTCAAAAAAAAAATCCTACGCTCACGCAAGATCTATCTAGGAGATGCATAGCAACGAGAGTGGGAGAGTGTGTCCACGTACCCTCGTAGACCGAAAGTGGAAGCATTTGACAACGCGGTTGATGTAGTTGAACTTCTTCTAGATCCGACCGATCAAGCACCGAACGTATGACACCTCCGAGTTCTACACACGTTCAGCTCGATGACATCCCTCGTCCTCTTGATCCAGCAAAGGTGTCGAGGAAGAAAATGAGTTCCGTCAGCACGACGTCGTGGTGACGGTGATGGTGAAGTGATCCGCGCAGGGCTTCGCCTAAGCACTACGAAGATATGACCAGAGGCGTAAACCTATGGGGGGGGGGCACCACACACGGCAAACAATTGTTGGTGTGTGTTCTAGGCGCCCCCTCCCCATTTAGAGATATTAAAACAGCGCACTAACCAGACCATCTCAGGTCATCAGTGTTTTCAGCCATCGGATCTAGAATTGTGGGCGTCTCCGGTCGTTGGATTTCCTTCTAACTCCATATGAGTGTCCGTACATCGCTAGAAAGCGCTAAAAAGGCTGGGCCGCTGCTCCAGCGACAAAATCGCCCATCAGTCGTTGAACTAGGCCCACTTGGGAAACAATAGAAGGCCACGCTTGGGCCTTGTGAGCCCATCGGGACACAACAGGAAGCCGCGCTCGGGCGATGGGGGGATATGATAACCCACAAGTATAGGGCATCGCAACAGTTTTCGAGGGTAGAGTATTCAACCCAAATTTATAGATTCGACACAAGGGGAGCCAAAGAATATTTGAAGGTATTAGCAGTTGAGTTGTCAATTCAACCACACCTAGAGATTAATTTTCTGCAGCAAAGTGATCAGTAGCAAAGTAATATGATAGTTTTGATAGTAGTGACAACAGCAATAGTAACGGTAACAGTGATAGCTGTAGTTTTGTAACAAGTGCAACAATAACGATAGCAGTAGTAACTTAGCAAGAACAATATCGGATAAATTCGTAGGCATTGGATCGGTGACTTGTTGGATGATATTCATCATGAGACAGTTATAACCTAGGGCGATACGGCACTAGCTCCAGTTCGTCAATATAATGTAGGCATGTATTCCGTAAATAGGCATACGTGCTTATGGAAAGAACTTGCATGACATCTTTTGTCCTACCCTCCCGTGGCAGTGGGGTCCTATTGGAAACTAAGGGATATTCAGGCCTCCTTTTAATAGAGAACCGGAACAAAGCATTAACACATAGTGAATACATGAACTCCTCAAACTACGGTCATCACCGGGAGTGGTCCCGGTTACTGTCACTCCGGGGTTGTCGGATCATAACACGTAGTAGGTGACTATAAATTGCAAGATCAGATCTAGAACATGGATATAATGGTGATAAGAAAAACGGTTCAGATCTGAAATCATGTCACCCGGGCCCAAAGTGACAAGCATTAAGCATAGCAAAGTCATAGCAACATCAATCTTAGAACATAGTGGATACTAGGGATCAAGCCCTAACAAAACTAACTCGATTACATGATGAATCTCATCCAACTCATCACCGACCAGCGAGCCTACAAAGGAATTACTCACTCCTGGTGGGGAGTATCATGGAATTGGCGATGGAGAAGGGTTGGTGATGACGAAGAACGAAGATCCCCCTCTCCGGAGCCCCAAACGGACTCCAAATCTGGCCTCCCGATGAAGAACAGGAGGTGACGGCGGCTCCATCTCGTGGATCGTGATAATTCTTTCTCCCTGATTTTTTCTGGAAAAATAGGATTTTATAGCATCGGTTTCAGGGTCTACGGGGCCACCAGGTGGGGACAACCCACCTGGGCGCGCCAGGAGAGGGGGCGCGCCCTGGTGGGTAGTGCCCACCCAGGTGCCCCTCTCCGGTGGATCTTGGCTCCAAAAATTCTTATTTATTGTACAAAAAATCCTCGGAAAGTTTCATTCCATTCCGAGAACTTTTATTTCTGCACAAAACAACACCATGGTAGTTCTGCTAAAAACAGCGTCAGTCCGGGGTAAGTTTCATTCAAATCATGCAAATTAGAGTCCAAAACAAGAGGAAAAGCGTTAGGAAAAGTAGATACGTTGGAGATGTATCAACTCCCCCAAGCTTAAACCTTTGCTTGTCCTCAAGCAATTCAGTTGATAAACTGAAAGTGAAAAAGAAAAACTTTTACTAATTCTTTTGTTCTTGTTTGCATAAATAAGCTTAAACAGCACCCAGGTTTTCAGCCAACATTTTAACTAACCATGCCGACAATAACTCTTAAAGATTATATTAACTCATATCAATGACATAATCAGCTAGCGAGCAATAATAAGATATCTCAAACGGCAACATGTTGTGAAAACAACCATGATATAATATGACAATAGTGGTATCTCGCTAGCCCTTTCCGGGACCGCAAAACATAAATGCAGAGCACCTCCAAAGTTCAAGCAGCGACTAAACATTGTAATTCATGGTAGAAAAGATCCATTCATGATGCACCCAACATTAGCTACACACAATGCATAAGTCATGACAGTAGTGCTCTCAGGTTCTAGCGCTTGTTTTAGAAGGTGATGACACAACATAAAAGTAAATAGATAGTCCCTTCACAGAGGGAAGCAGTGATTTGCAGAGGTGCCATAGCTCAAGTTTTTAAAATAGAGGTAAATGATATTTTGAGACATGCACCCTTCTCATTTACTTCACGACTATCAGTTATCAATATCTTCCATGCTAAGCACGCTAGTGGTGGTTCCCAAGCAATAAAAGTAAAGATTTACTCCCCCTCCACCAACAATCACGTTCCACGGCTTGTCCGAAACAACGGGTGCCGTCCAAACCAAGAACAGTCCCGGGGGAGTTTTGTTTAATTATTTGCATTTTTTAGTTTAGGACTGGGAATCCCTATTACCGCCCTTTTCTCATGCGATGGCGAGTGAATAAACACTCGACCTGAGAATAACCCGCTTAGCATGGAAGATACCGACCACCTCCTGTTGTTCCATGAACGATCCAGGCACACAAAAATGATATTTATTTAGAAGTTTTTAGAGGTGGCACATGCAAATTTACTTAGGACGGCAGGGTAATACCACATATAGGTAGGTATGGTGGACTCATCTGGAATAACTTTGGGTTCAAGGTTTTTGATGTACAAGCAGAATTCCCACTTAGTACAGGCAAAGGCTAGCAATTAGATTGAGAAGCAGCCAGCTAGAGAGCAACAACGGTCATGAACATGCATTATGCATAAGTAACATTGGACACTAGCATGAGTAGGATATGAACACCATGAACATAAATATCATAGAGGCTATGTTGGTTTTGGTTCAACTACATGCATGAACATGTGCCAAGTCAAGCCACTCGAACATTCAGAGGAGGATACCATATCATCATACTACATCACAATCATTTTAACGCAATGTTGATATCCAAGATAAATCATTATCCACTCCTAGCTACTTATGCATGGCATGAGAAACTATAATCTCTAATTATCATTGCAAACATGTTTAATCATAATGGGCTGAATCATGGATACTAGATTAAACATATTTACACAAACAGAACAAGTCGAGTTCATACCCGTTTCTCTCTACCACGGCCAGTTCATCAAATGTCGTCATTATTGCCTTTCACTTGCATGACCGAACGATATGAAAATAACAATAGTGCAAGAGTGCCGTGGACTAAGCTGGAATCTACAAAACATTTTATTCAACAGGAGAAGACAAGGTAAAATGGGCTCTTTATTAGATCACCAATTATTCATACGAGAGCCACTCAACATTTTCATCGTGGTCTTCTCCTCAGTACAACTCGAATAAAAAGAATAGGAATTCAGAGAAACACACTGAAATGTTTTTGGAGTTTTTTGTTTTCTTGAACAAGCAAACAAAAGGGAAAAACAAAAATGAGAAAAACTATTTACACGGTAAAGCTCCCTACAAGCAAAGGAAGAACAAGGAAATCTTTTTCGGTTTTCATTTTAGTACTACAACTAAGCATGCATAGAGAGTAAACTAACTACAACTATTTTTTTTTTGGTTTTTCTAAAGTTTTTCAAACATACAAGAAGAAAGCAAGAAAATAAATCTAAGCATGGATGATACAATGAAAAAGTGTGAACACCGACAAATGGAATAAGTGGAGATGAATGTAATGTCGGTGGGAAACACGTACTCCCCCAAGCTTAGGCTTTTGGCCTAACTTGGTAATAAATCAGAAGCCTGGATAGTAGTTGGGGTACTGAGGAGCGGGCATCCACTCATCCCACTGCTGAGGCTCCTCCGCTGCCTCTGCAGCAGCCTGATCGTTCCGGTAGGCGATGATGTCCGCAGGCATAATCCTATATCCGCCCCTGGCAACAGAATCAAACAAAGCAGGAGCATGCAATGGAATAATATCACGAGTTTCAATGCTAAAAACCGGGTTATACGGAATAGGAATGTTAGGAGATTCGATATCAGTAAAATGGTGGTGATCCATTGCTGCGCGGTCTAGGTAAACCTTGGTAAGAGGGTGATCATGGAGGCGTATCTCAACCTCGAAGTGAGCTGCCAAACGAGTAGCAAAAATCCCACCATGTATCTTACCCTTGGACTTATTAATATGAAGGCGACGTGCCACAATAGCTCCCAAGCTATAAGTGTTAATGCCCTCTAGTGCACGGCCAACAACAGCAAAGTCTGGTGCGCTGAGCGCACCCATCTTTTCCCTAGCAAGCAAACACTTAGCGATAAATAAAGTAAAATAATGCACGGCAGGAAAGTGTATGCTAGTGGCAGTGACGGCCGACACCCCACTCTCATCTCCCACCGTCAAGGTACGATAAAAGGCCTCAAACTCCACCGGCCAAGGCTCGGCTAAGCTCCCATCAGAAGGGATCATGCATATGTTACAAAACTCAGTAAGTGGTATCTGATGGGTTTCAACATATAAATCAAACCGCACCTCAGGAGGATTATTCCTAGGAAGGAAAGTAAAACTATGAACAAAGATGTTTGTGAGGAGATGATACTGTTCGCATTCAGCTACGATGAAGTCGGTGAGGCCGGCATTAGCAGCATATTGTGTGAACTCCTGAAGGATTCCAGCCTCTTCCATGAACTGGGCGTGCGGCCATTCGCACGGCCGTACCTCCGCCAACCTCCGAGGATGGAGATCACTGTCAGAAGACTTCCCAATAACACCCTTGGAGTTCTTCTTAGTGGCAAACTTCCTAAAGATATTCATCCTTTTCCTATGAACAAAAATTCTGAAATTTTTAGTCCACAATTTTTCTCAACAAAACTTCACAAAATTGATAGCAACTACTCATAGGGATGCATAGAGGCCATAGCAAGCATTCAAACTACTTAGAACTCTAAGAATTCAACATGCAAGCTCATCTACAACAGCACCAAGAGTAGCTAACTATTCAAAATATAAACCACTGAAAGAAAAACTAATTGGACAAACGGTGGAGTCACATACCAACCAACAATCCCCCAAAACAGTTTTGGAAACAGAGCTTCGAGCAAAGAGATCGAAATCCGCGGGTTTGAGAGCAAGAACACGGGAGAGAGAGCAATGGAGAATTTTTTCTGGAGGTAAGTGATGATGTGGTGTGAAGGGATAAGTGAGGGGGCCCACGTGGGGAGCACAACCCACCAGGGCGCGCTTGGGGTCCTGGCGCGCCCAGGTGGGTTGTGCCCACCTGGTGCACCTCCCTCTGATATTATTTGCACTAGAAATTCTTAAATATTCAGAAAAAAATCGTGTAAAATTTTCAGGGCATTCTGAGAACTTTTATTTTTGGGTCTTTTTTATTGCACAGGAAATTCAGAAAACAGACAAAACATGGCATTTTATTTTATTTATCTAATAAAATCAGGAAACAAAAGGTAGGGACAAAAGGTAGTGCTTACTAAATCCATCAACTTCATACCGCTAAAAAGTGATCCATTAATAAGGTTGATCAGGTCTTATTAACAACCACTTTCGATTAGCATGAAACCAAAGAACTATCGTAATTCACTAAGTTACCTCAGTGGGGATATGAATGTCCCCAACAATAAGCATTTCATATTTCTTTTTGACAGTAGGTTGAGGTATTTGAAAACTTCCAATAGTGATTGTCGGAGATTTTTCAATAACATTAATACCATTCACTTGGAATTGTTTCTTTGGAAAGTGCACCGTATGTTCATTACCATTGAAATGAAAAGTGACCTTGCTTTTATTGCAATCAATAACAGCCCCTGCAGTATTCAAGAAGGGTCTGCCAAGGATAATCGACATGTTGTCGTCCTCAGGCATCTCAAGTATAACAAAGTCAGTCAAAATAGTAACATTAGCAACAACAACGGGCACATCCTCACAGATACCGATAGGAATGGCAGTTGATTTATTAGCCATTTGCAAAGATATTTCAGTAGGTGTGAGTTTATTCAGATCAAGTCTTTTATATAAAGAGAAAGGCATAACACTAACGCCAGCTCCTAAATCACATAAAGCAGTTTTCACATAATTCTTTTTGATAGAGCAAGGTATAGTTGGTATTCCTGGATCTCCAAGTTTTTTTAGTGCTCCATCTTTAAAAGTATAATTAGCAAGCATAGTGGAGATTTCAGCTTCCAGTATTTTTCTCTTATTAGTATGATGTCTTTCATATACTTTGCATAAGAAGGCATTTTTAATATATCAGTCAAGTGAGTACGCAAAAAGACTGGCCTCAGCATTTCAGCAAAGCGTTCAAATTCTTCATCATCTTTCTTTTTTGTTGACTTCGGTGGAAAAGGCAAAAGTTTTTGAACCCACGGTTCTCTTTCTTTATCGTGTTTTCTAGCAATGAAGTCTCTTTTGTCATATCTTTTATTCTTAGGTTGTGGGTTATCAAGATCAACAGGTGGTTCTATCTCAACATCATTGTTTGGTTCTTTATTATTTGGTTGAGCATCTTCATGAACCTCATCATTATCTTTTTCATTATCAGAAGGTGAGTGTTCATTACAAGACTGAGTTTCAGCATCAGAGATAGAAGTTCCATTATCATTACCAGGAGGTTTTTCTATTTCAGGTTCACTAGAAGAATGCAAAGTCCTATCATTTTTCTTCTTCTTTTTCTTTCTAGAAGGACTAGGTGCATTAGTGTTAACTCTTTGTGAATCTTGTTCAATTCTTTTTGGGTGTCCCTCTGGATAAAATGGTTCCTGAGTCATTTTACCTCCTCTAGTTGCAACTCTAACAGCAAAGTCATGTATATTATGATTCATTTCATCAAGCAATTCTCTTTGTGATTTAGCAACTTGTTCTAACTGAGTTTGAACCATAAAAGCACGCTTTCCAACACCTCTAATATCATTTGAGATTCTAAATAACAAGTCACTCAAGCGAGCAATCATATCAGAATTGTATTTCAATTGTTTCATAACATTTGCATTGAAGTGGTCTTGTTTTCTAATATAGTTTTCAAACTCATAAAGGCATTGGCTAGGTTGCATATTGTGAGGATTGTCATTATCATTGAACTTCATTAGAGAATCTACCTCTACCACCTTAGGCAGTGGTGGTGTATTAAGCCCATGTATTTCTTCAATAGGAGGTAAATTTTTGACATCCTCGGCTTTAATACCTTTTTCCTTCATAGATTTCTTTGCCTCTTGCATATCTTCAGGACTGAGAAATAATATACCCCTCTTCTTCGGAGTGGGTTTAACTGGTTGTTCAGGAAGAGTCCAATCATCATAATTTTTCTATATGTTATTCAATAATTCTTCAGCTTTCCCAACAGTTTGTTCCATGGAAACACAACCAGCATAACTATCTAGGAAATCCCTAGAAGCATCGGTTAGTCCATTATAGAAGATATCAAGTATTACATTTTTCTTAAGAGGATGATCAGGCAAAGAATTAAGTAACTGGCAAAGACTCCCCCAAGCTTGTGGGAGACTCTCTTCTTTAGTTTGCACAAAGTTAAATATTTCCTGTAAAGCAGCTTGTTTCTTATGAGCATGGAAATATTTTCAGAGAAGTAATAAATCATATCCTGGGGACTACGCACACAACCAGGAGCAAGAGTATTGTACCAAGCTTTAGCATCACCCTTTAATGCGAATGGAAATAATTTGAGAATAAAGTAGCAGCGAGTCTTCTCATCATGAGTAAAAAGGGTGGCTATGTCATTCAACTTAGTAAGATGTGCCACAACAGTTTCAGTTTCATAACCATGGAAAGGATCAGATTCAACCAAAGTAATTAACTCTGGGTCGACAGAGAATTCATAATCCTTATCATCAATAAAAATTGGTAAAGTAGCAAACTTAGGATCACATTTGATCCTAGCATTCAGAGATTTTTCTTTATACCTGCATAATAATTTCTCTAGATCATCTCTATCCCTACAAGCAAGAATATCTCTAGTTTTCTACTCATTCATAACATAACCTTCCAGTACCATAGGAAATTAATATCTAGGAAGGCTAGTCTAGTAGGTGTTTCAGGAGTTTCAGTTTCAAGCTCATCATCAGATTCAACAACATCATGTTGTATTACTCTAGCAATTTGTTCATGAAGAAAGTCACCAAGTGGCACATCATCATTATCAAGCAAGGTACTAGCATCATCATAAGCATTATCCATAGCAGAAGTAGCATCATCAATTACTTGCGACATATTAGAATTGATAGCATGCGGTGGTGTTGCAAGTTTACTTATAACAGAAGGGAATCTAAAGCAGAACTGGATGGCAGTTCCTTACCTCACCTCGTCTTTGAGGGAAATATCTTAGTCTTAGCATCCTCCCCCCCCCCCCCCCCCCCCCCCCCCCCCCCCCCCCCCCCCCCCCCCCCCCCCCCCCCCCCCCCCCCCCCCCCCCCCCCCCCCCCCCCCCCCCCCCCCCCCCCCCCCCCCCCCCCCCCCCCCCCCCCCCCCCCCCCCCCCCCCCCCCCCCCCCCCCCCCCCCCCCCCCCCCCCCCCCCCCCCCCCCCCCCCCCCCCCCCCCCCCCCCCCCCCCCCCCCCCCCCCCCCCCCCCCCCCCCCCCCCCCCCCCCCCCCCCCCCCCCCCCCCCCCCCCCCCCCCCCCCCCCCCCCCCCCCCCCCCCCCCCCCCCCCCCCCCCCCCCCCCCCCCCCCCCCCCCCCCCCCCCCCCCCCCCCCCCCCCCCCCCCCCCCCCCCCCCCCCCCCCCCCCCCCCCCCCCCCCCCCCCCCCCCCCCCCCCCCCCCCCCCCCCCCCCCCCCCCCCCCCCCCCCCCCCCCCCCCCCCCCCCCCCCCCCCCCCCCCCCCCCCCCCCCCCCCCCCCCCCCCCCCCCCCCCCCCCCCCCCCCCCCCCCCCCCCCCCCCCCCCCCCCCCCCCCCCCCCCCCCCCCCCCCCCCCCCCCCCCCCCCCCCCCCCCCCCCCCCCCCCCCCCCCCCCCCCCCCCCCCCCCCCCCCCCCCCCCCCCCCCCCCCCCCCCCCCCCCCCCCCCCCCCCCCCCCCCCCCCCCCCCCCCCCCCCCCCCCCCCCCCCCCCCCCCCCCCCCCCCCCCCCCCCCCCCCCCCCCCCCCCCCCCCCCCCCCCCCCCCCCCCCCCCCCCCCCCCCCCCCCCCCCCCCCCCCCCCCCCCCCCCCCCCCCCCCCCCCCCCCCCCCCCCCCCCCCCCCCCCCCCCCCCCCCCCCCCCCCCCCCCCCCCCCCCCCCCCCCCCCCCCCCCCCCCCCCCCCCCCCCCCCCCCCCCCCCCCCCCCCCCCCCCCCCCCCCCCCCCCCCCCCCCCCCCCCCCCCCCCCCCCCCCCCCCCCCCCCCCCCCCCCCCCCCCCCCCCCCCCCCCCCCCCCCCCCCCCCCCCCCCCCCCCCCCCCCCCCCCCCCCCCCCCCCCCCCCCCCCCCCCCCCCCCCCCCCCCCCCCCCCCCCCCCCCCCCCCCCCCCCCCCCCCCCCCCCCCCCCCCCCCCCCCCCCCCCCCCCCCCCCCCCCCCCCCCCCCCCCCCCCCCCCCCCCCCCCCCCCCCCCCCCCCCCCCCCCCCCCCCCCCCCCCCCCAGAAATTCTTAAATATTCAGAAAAAATTCATGTAAAATTTTCAGGGCATTCTGAGAACTTTTATTTTTGGGTCATTTTTTTATTGCACGGGAAATTCAGAAAACAGACAAAACATGGCATTTTATTTTATTTAACTAATAAAAAACAGAAAACAAAAGGTAGGGACAGAAGGTAGTGCTTACTAAATTCATCAACTTCATACTGCTAAAAAATGATCCATTAATAAGGTTGATCAGGTCTTATTAACAACCACTTTCGATTAGCATGAAACCGAAGAACTATTGTAATACACTAAGTTACCTCAATGGGGATATGAATGTCCCCAACAATAAGCATTTCATATTTCTTTTTGATAGTAGGTTGAGGTATTTGAAAACTTCCAATAGTGATTGTCGAAGATTTTTCAATAACATTAATACCATTCACTTGGAATTGTTTCTTTGGAAAGTGCACCGTATGTTCATTACAATTGATATGAAAAGTGACCTTGCTTTTATTGCAATCAATAACATCCCCTGCAATATTCAAGAAGGGTCTGCCAAGGATAATCGACATGTTGTCGTCCTCAGGCATCTCAAGTATAACAAAGTCAGTCAAAATAGTAACATTAGCAACAACAACGGGCACATCCTCACAAATACCGATAGGTATGGCAGTTGATTTGTCAGCCATTTGCAAAGATATTTTAGTAGGTGTGAGTTTATTCAAATCAAGTCTTTTATATAAAGAGAAAGGCATAACACTAACGCCAGCTCCTAAATCACATAGAGCGGTTTTCACATAACTCTTTTTGATAGAGCAAGGTATAGTTGGTATTCCCGGATCTCCAAGTTTTTACGTACTCCATCTTTAAAAGTATAATTAGCAAGCATAGTGGAGATTTCAGCTTCCGGTATTTTTCTCTTATTAGTATGATGTCTTTCATATACTTTGCATAAGGAGGCATTTTTAATATATCAGTCAAGCGAGTACGCAAAAAGACTGGCCTCAGCATTTTAGCAAAGCTTTCAAATTCTTCATCATCTTTCTTTTGTGTTGACTTAGGTGGAAAAGGCATGGGTTTTTGAACCCACGGTTCTCTTTCTTTACCATGTTTTCTAGCAATGAAGTCTCTTTTGTCATATCTTTTATTCTTAGGTTGTGGGTTATCAAGATCAACAGGTGGTTCTATCTCAACATCATTGTCTGGTTCTTTATTATTTGGTTGAGCATCTTCATGAACCTCATCATTATCTTTTTCATTATCAGAAGGTGAGTGTTCATTACCAGACTGAGTTTCAACATCAGGGATAGAAGGTCCATTATCATTATCAGGAGGTTTTTCTATTTTAGGTTCACTAGAAGCATGCAAAGTCCTATCATTTTTCTTCTTCTTTTTCTTTCTAGAAGGACTAGGTGCATCAGTGTTAACTCTTTGTGAATCTTGTTCAATTCTTTTTGGGTGTCCCTCAGGATAAAGTGGTTCCTGAGTCATTTTACCTCCTCTAGTTGCAACTCTAACAGCAAAGTCATGTATATTATGATTCATTTCATCAAGCAATTCTCTTTGTGATTTAGCAACTTGTTCTAACTGAGTTTGAACCGTAAAAGCATGCTTTCCAACACCTCTAACATCATTTGAGATTCTAAATAACAAGTCACTCAAGCGAGCAATCATATCAGAATTGTATTTCAATTGGTTCATAACATTTGCATTGAAATGGTCTTGTTTTCTAATATAGTTTTCAAACTCATAAAGGCATTGGCTAGGATGCATATTGTGAGGATCGTCATTATCATTGAACTTCATTAGAGAATTTACCTCTACCACCTTAGGCAGTGGTGGTGTATTAAGCCCATGTATTTCTTCAATAGTAGGTAAATTTTTGACATCCTCGGCTTTAATACCTTTTACTTCTTAGATTTCTTTGCCTCTTGCATATCTTCAGGACTGAGATATAATATACCCCTCTTCTTCGGAGTGAGTTTAACCGGTTGTTCAGGAAGAGTCCCATCATCATAATTTTTCAATATGTTATTCAATAATTCTTCAGCTTTCCCAACAGTTCGTTCCCTGAAAAGACAACAGCACAACTATCTAGGAAATCCCTAGAAGCATCGGTTAGTCCATTATAGAAGATATCAAGTATTACATTTTTCTTAAGAGGATGATCAGGCAAAGCATTAAGTAACCGGCAAAGCCTCCCCCAAGCTTGTGGGAGACTCTCTTCTTTAGTTTGCACAAAGTTAAATATTTCCTGTAAAGCAGCTTGTTTCTTATGAGCATGGAAATATTTTCAGAGAAGTAATAAATCATATCCTGGGGACTACGCACACAACCAGGAGCAAGAGTATTGTACCAACCTTTAGCATCACCCTTTAATGAGAACGGAAATAATTTGAGAATAAAGTAACAGCGAATCTTCTCATCATGAGTAAAAAGGGTGGCTATGTCATTCAACTTAGTAAGATGTGCCACAACAGTTTCAGTTTCATAACCATGGAAAGGATCAGATTCAACCAAAGTAATTAACTCTGGGTCGACAGAGAATTCATAATCCTTATCATCAATAAAAATTGGTGAAGTAGCAAACTTAGGATCACATTTGATCCTAGCATTTAGAGATTTTTCTTTATACCTGCATAATAATTTCTCTAGATCATCTCTATACCTACAAGCAAGAATATCTCTAGTTGTCTTCTCATTCATAACATAACCTTCCGTTGCCTTAGGCAATTCATATCTAGGAAGGCTAGTTCTAGTAGGTGTTTTAGGAGTTTCAGTTTCAAGCTCATCATCAGATTCAACAACATCATGTTGTATTACTCTAGCAATTTGTTCATCAAGAAAGTCACCAAGTGGAACATCATCATTATCAAGCAAGGTACTAACATCATCATAAGCATTATCCATAGCAGAAGTAGCATCATCAATAACTTGCGACACATTAGAATTGATAGCATGTGGTGGTGTTGCAAATTTACTTATAACAGAAGGGAATCTTAAGCAGAAATGGATGGCAGTTCCTTACCTCCCCTCGTCTTTGAGGGAAATATCTTAGTCTTAGCATCCTACAGATTCTTCAGAAGCATGTTGAGCTCGCCGCCAACGCCACTGCTCCTCACAGGTCGGTTCGTGACCCGGCACACTAGGGCGTGAGGATGTCGTTGATGGATCCGTATGTATCTTTATCTTTCCGTCAAATCCATGTAGTAGTATATGGTACTACTAGTAATTATCTTACGTTTTGCATCAACTTCATAATTTTCGTACGTACTCCATGCATGAACCGCGCCAGAACCAAACTTCTCATTACTCTAGGGAAAATCGTTATTTCTATCTATTGGTCGCGCCATGGTGCAGAACCAAATTTTCCAAGTTACAAGTTCAAAAGGAAAAGCATGCCGTGTTCGCGTCGCACCCCCACAAGGTTGGTCCAGCACGCCGCTCAAGGGGGAATGCGTGCTGTGTTTCATTTTCAGTTACAAGTGGGACCGCAGTTGTGCAAACCGACTATCGGCAAACCCCCACCCCGCCCACCGCGTGATGGCTGAGAAAACAAGAGGGCGAAGAGATGGTTGTAGCACGGACTCCAAGAAAATTGGTGTCAGATGGGACTCATGTGGGTGGCATGTGTCGTACTGCTAGACGTGAATGCTAGTTATGGCCCATGCCACCCCACTATATCGAGCCTATATCGAGGTGATGGTAACGTAGAACAAATTTCCTGGAGTCCGTGCTCAGCCCTCCTCTCTCTCTCTTCTCAACCAGTCAGCAGATGCGCGGAGCCCATAGTCTGTTTGCTCACATGCAGTCCCACATGTCAGTGAAAACGCAAGAGGACCCACCGAACCTGCACATCTTTCACCTCGACGTGCTGGTGATGAAAAACAAATCCAATGAAGATCTTCGGTGGCCGCTTTTGGAGTTACTCAAGAGTAAGATTCTATTTACATTTTAACCCAAGATGCACATCATGTGGCTTCAACTCAAACTCCATTTTCTTGCATGACATGACCTGGATGCTGGATGTCCCACGTGTCGGCAAAAGGAGGAAGAACTCGACCAGATCTTCTCCACATTTAGACCAGAGGAGTAGGAAACACGGCAAGCCCTGTGCCTACATCATACTACGTACAAGCCCACCTCACGCAGACACGCTATCACCATATTTCTCGGCCTCCGTGCGACACCTAGCTCTAGTTGATCTAACTAGAACTAACTATTATGCTAGCATACTCCAATATTCGGTTGGCTCTATGTGATGTGGCAACTTCATATAACCGGATGCTGGCTATAATACTACGGTACTCACACTCCAAGAAGTGAGTCGAAAACCATTCATAAATTGAGTTTATGACATGCATATGCAAATGTACCATTCATTACATACAACAAGTCATCAACACACAACGACAATGAGGATACATGTTGGATTATAGATTAGTTCCAACACAACATTCTAGTAAATACTAAAGTTTTCATCACACAACAAATGGCCTCAGTCCCCCACACGAGCGAAGCCACTTCGCACCCCCACATGGTTGGTCCGCCACGCCGCTAGGGACACGTGTGCTGTCTTGCATCTTCACTTAGGCCAACTCCAGCGCGTGCAGCTCGGACGCACGCTCGCGCAGCCCCCTTTCCCTCGACGCCCCCGAGCTACCCAACCACGGCTACGTGTTTTGCACACCCGGCGGCCGGACTTGGAGCGGATCCGGTCGGGCTTGAGCTCGCCCTACTGCGGGAGGCCGCGTCGCGCTATGGACTGGCCGGGCACCGGGCCGGAAGGCCCCAGCAAGGCCGCATGCAGGTACTGACTCCTCCTCTAGCCGCTCGGATCTACACCACCGGCGATCCGCCGGCAGATACATGAATGGCAGTCAGACGGGCTAGGTGTTGGCCCAAAAGCTCGTCGGCGCACCGTTGCCACTCATTACGTGCGATGACTGCCCAAAGAAGGTCCTTTGCCGCGTGTCTACAATGCCGGAACATCCCGAATGGGTGTTCATCAAGTGCTCAACCGATGGGGTATGCGCTACTTTAGCTTCGGTTGTGCTCTCGGATTTGACTAGTTGTCCTAACTTAAAATTTTATTGTGTAGAATGGATGCAAGTTTTGGTATTGGGAAGAAGGGTACATCGATATATTGATGGAGCGCAATTTAGTAGATGTTCTAGCACTTTTAGCTAGCATAGAGGCTAGAGATGAGACTAGTGCACTTGTTGACAGAATAGAGGCTAGACATGAGACTAGATCCGAGGAAGCAACATCTACTTCTTTACACTCAAAGAAGAAAGAAGCAGCAAGATCGAGCCTCCACAGATCATCAATGAATGCATCGAGAAGGCACTAATACAACTTACAGGAGCAGTTATGGAAGTTGGATATCTTCTAAAATGTATTCTTGTGGTTCTTGTTTTCTTTGGTCTTGCTTTTCTAGTCAAAATTTGGTGATGTATTTCCATGTACCAAAAATCAATGATGAAAAAAAGATATGTGTTTGCAAAGAAAAATGTACGCGGTCGGGATGCGTCCGCGCGTTGGGCGGACGGCCACCGCATCCGAGAAATGGCCCAGACATGACCCCATTGCCCTACCCAAACGGGCAGAATCCGGGCAAAACCGACGTCTGTTTGGGGTTGTGCGTTGGAGTTGGCCTTACAAGTGGGACTGCAGTTGAGGAAACCAACTATCGGCAAACCCCCACCTCGCCCGCCGCGCGATGGCTGAGTTAGAGAAACGAGGAGGTTGAAGAGATAGCTGTAGCACGGACTCCAAGAAATATGGTGTCAGATGGAAGTCGTGCTGGTGGCATGTAATGTACTCCTGGACGTGAATGCTTGTTCTGGCCCATGCCACCCTACTATATATTGAGGATTTGAGGTGCTGGTTACGTACAGCGAACACATTAACATATGGCGCACCTCCCACTGTGTCCAAATTTCCTAGAGTCTGTGCTAGGTTAAAAAGTGTTCTTTGTGAGGGTGGATGGCTGGTCTCAAGTTTAAAACTTGTTGTATTACGTATACGTAGACGTAGAGATAGTGCAGAGGTTTTGAAAGTTTGAACCCAAACATCATAATGCAATTTCTACTGGACTCATCTAAGGACCTAGGATGATGGGATTCACAGCTACAGTAAAAACACCTGCCCGACGCGCGAAGCATGTGAAGCTAGTACAAATAGTAGTACTATTGTTGATTGGACTCATCCGATAACCTGCTGCAATGCACATAAAATTATGTATTCGGAAAATATTTTTTTGCCTCATCATAGCACCCACTCTGAGAAGCGACACGAAAGCCATTCATAAATTTAGTAAGTTTATCACGGGCATATCATTTAGCATTAGATACAACAGGTCATCAACCCACAACGACAACGAGGATACATTATAAATACTAAAGTTTTCATCACACAACAAATAACAAGCAATGAAATGAACTTCAACTCAACCACTCATCGGCGTTGGAAACGCTTGCTTTGAACCAGAAGTGATTCTCTGGGAAGGGCCAGCTATTGTCAATCTCGAGACCAACGCAGGACTGATCATCCATGCTGAAGCGGCCTATATCAGGATGCATATTGTGATAGCCATGGTAGGGAACCATAGCAATGTCCGAGGTATAGATACAGTTGCTTCTCATAAATGGTAGTAACATTGTGTCAACAGCAGCTGGATCGCCTTTCACCATCATTGGATAGTTTTGTCCAAGGAAGAGCGAGTTTCCTCCAAGACTATCAATACTGAATCAGGGAGTAGGTGTTGGCGCTAGCACACTAGTATCCATCCCGAATACCCTGCAACGGATGTTGGAATAGGTCCGGAGAGTGCGACCATGTGAGACAACACCTGCTTCCTTAGTAACATCAGGAGTGCCCTGTATACAGACAAGAAGAGGTGATCCATCGGAATAAGTTACCAGGTGCCACTTAGTATATGGGTCCTGCTCGTCCTCATGCTCGTGATCATCACCATCGTCATCTCCCCCTTGGTTATAAATTTTTTCAAGTATAGGTGGTGGAATGTTCACGGGACCTTGGAAACACAAGAAGGTTAATTAGTAAAGGGAAACTAGCTAACCCACATGCATGTGGATGAAACAATTATATTTACGGTGGAAGACAAATGTACTGAAAGCATCATGATTCCATGCAAAAACAGTGTCACGAGTGGTGGCAGTAAACACAAGACCCTCGTATTGAATTTCATCACAGTACACATCCGTGTACAGAAACTAATTTTTGAGCAATATCCATCGAGTCGAATTTTGAAGAACGGCAACAAGCTTGTCGAAGATAGCGACAACACAAGCATTCCTATAACCCCAAGAGCGATTGGGAACTTGACAAATTGCTATCTTCTGTAGACGACAGTCACCATGATCGTAGTTGAACGTACGTACACTACAAAAAAAAGACACATCCGTGACATTTTGGGCCGAACGATTTTTTTTTCTGTCATACTTATGACACTTCTATGACAATAATTGTGACAAAACCCGGTATCATCATAGATGTGGTGGGGTCCTACTTCTATGACAAAAAATCATGATAGAAAATGGTCTTTTCATCCTGGGCGGGCCAGAGACGCAGCTGCATGACATTCCTTGGGCCGTCCATGACGGAAAAAACCGTGGCAGAAGCGAGGGCGAGGAAAATATCGGGGAGTTCCCGGTTACGGTGGCTGGTCGGGGGCCGAGCGATGCGTGTTTCTCTCGCATGTACGCGCGTGTGTGCGAGGCGTTGCGCTCTAACTGAACCCGAGCGAGGCGTTGGGCTCTAAATGAACCCGAGCGATTGCACTGCAGGCTACGCGTTACACTGAACCCGAGCGATCGATCGATCCCTTGCTATTAACTAAAGTCGAGTGATTTCTTCGCTACTGCTGCTAACTGAAGCCGATCGAACACTGCTGCCTCCTTCCCTTGATGAACAGTGAGCGTTGTTGGGGGATTTGGATGAACAGTTCCCGGTGGGGGTTGGATGAACAGGAACCCATGGTAGTAGAGGCCGTTGCCGCTGGATGAACAGTACCCCCGATCGATCGAGCTGGTGGATGAACAGGACCCCGTGGAGGGCTGGATGAACAGGACCCCGTGGAGGGCTGGTTGAACAGTAGCCGGTGGAGGGCTGGTTGAACAGTAGCCATTGGAGGGCTGGATGAAGAGTAGCCCGTGGAGGGGTTGTTGAACAGGATCCTCGTGGAGAGGGCTGGTTGAACAGTAGCCGGTGGAGGGGTGCGCGGTGGAGGCTGGATGAACAGGAGCCCGTGGATGAACAGTCGCAGGTGGAGGCTGGAGGAGGTCGACGGTGGATGAACAGTAGCCCGTGGAGGCTGGAGGAGGTCGACGGTGGAGATGAACAGTATCCCATGGAGTCCTGTTTTGTGGTACGCCACACCCCTCCCGATGAACAGGACCCCCGTTTCGACCTTAGCGCTCTAACACAAGTTCGTTTCCTCCGTTTTGCAGTACGCCACACCCCTCCCGATCAACAGGACCCCGTTTCGACCATAGGAGGTTCGTTTCCTCCGTTTTGCGGTACGCCAGACCCCTCTCGATGAACAGGATCCCGTTTCCACCGTGGCCGGTCGAACACAAGGCCGTTTCCTCCGTTCTGTGGTACGCCAGGCCTAGTTTCCATCGCCTGTTCTGTCCAAGCCGGTTGGCTCCCGATGAACAGCACGCGTTCCGTTGCCTCCCGATGAACACGACGCATTCCGTTGCCTCCCCATGAACACGACGACGACGCAGTTTCTTCGTTCCAACCCAGCCACAACCATGTACATGAGCCCTGGCTGTACGTATGTGCGAGTAGGCATTCGAGACCCCGCCCGTATGTACGTACGTGGCCGTATTTACTTTCTTGCACCCTAGCCGCTGTACGTACGTGTACATGCTACGTGCGCGCCTCTACTACCACACGTGCGCGCCTCTACATCGACCAGTATGTACGTACACATTCGCGACTAGAATGACAACGCTACGTACGCTTCGACCGGGTGGGTCCCGACTGTCAGGCACTTCCTTGCGTGCGAAGATGTAGCTGGTGGGTCCCAGCAGTCAGGGGGGAAATGTTTTTTCGCGAAATATGGTGGCCCGTCTGGTGGATCCCTGCTGTCAGTTGGAGGAATAATTATTTTGCGCGTAATAAGGAGACACTTCCTTGCTGCGGCCGTGGACCCAGCTGTCAGCCTCTCCACGTACAGTACTCTTCCGATGGAAGTCATTCCTTGACCACGTTGACCACGCCGCACCGAGAGCACCAGGGCGGTGGATGACAGCGAGGCCTAGGAAGGGGGCGACGCGGAGCCGGGGAAGACGCGGCAGTGGAAGCCCACGCGGAGAGGAGTACGAGGGTTCACTGGTTCTGCTGCGGTGTGAGGCTGCCATCGCCGCAGGGCCTGGCCAGCGGTGGGAGTAGTAGGGGGCGGTAAGGCCTCCGCGGCAGCACAGCCGGCCACGGGAGGCAGGAGCAGGCGGCACGACCGGCGCTGCTCTGGGTGGCTGGAGCAAGAAGACCAGAGGTTGAAGAAGCACTACGGCCGTTGGATGGACATCGTACGGTCACTGGAGCTAGAATCGTTCATATTGACTAAGTTGACAAAGCCCTCCGTCCCCGTCAACTTAGTAGGCCCACAAGTCAGCCTCCCACTATGCTGGGTCCCAGCTAGCAGGGGGAGTATTCATTTTTTTGTGCGCAATAAGGAGGCACTTCCTTGCGTGCGAAGATATAGCTGGTGGGTCCGAGCTGTCAGCGGGGGGAACGTATTTTTTGCGAAATACAGAGGCCCTTCCGGTGGGTCCCAGATGTCAGGTGGAGGAATCATTATTTTGCGCGTAATAAGGAGGCATTTCCTTGTGTGCGGCCGTGGACCCAGCTGTCAGCCTCTCCACGTACAGTCCACTTCCGATGGATGTCGTTCGTTGACCATGTTGACCACGCCGCGCTGAGAGCACCAGGGCGGTGGACGACGGCGAGGCCTACGAAGGGAACGACACGGAGCCGGTGAAGACACGGCAGTGGCTGCCCACGTGGTGAGGAGTACGAGGGTTGACGGGTTCGGCTGCCGTCGCCGGAGAATAACAGCAGGTGTGGGTGAGTAGAGGGATGGCTAGGCCAGCGATGGGAGTACGGTGGGGTGGTGAGGCCTGCGCGGCAGCACAGCCGGCCGCGGGAGGAGGAGCAGGCAGTCCCGCCGGCGCTTGTTTGAGTGGCTGGAGCAGGAAGAGCAGAGATTGAAGAAGCACGGTGGCCGTTGGATGGACATCCAACAGTCACTGCTTGTGCGTCAACCTTTTTTTTTAGGAAAGCCTCAAATCTGTGGGAAACATCATACAGCCCATCTGCCATTATTTCTAATAATTTACAGCCCATTTGCTAATTCTTAAGGTTTTTTTTGGAGCCCATATTCTTTTTGTTAGCATTACAGCCCATATTGTGGACACGGTTAAAAGATTATACGAAATTTTGCATATTTCGGTGCGGTCCGAACTGTTTTTAATCCCGAAATTTTGAGTCACATTCAAACTGACTTTAAAAATAAATGTATATCAATATAAAATCCAACAAATTGTCCACGCATAAAAATCAATGCAATTTAAAATCTCAAAATAAAAAAAAGGAATTTGAAACTAATTGCCGGTTTGATGTGTTTTAAAAATGTACAGCCCATTTCTCATTACTGATAGGCCATTTTCTCGGCCAGCCAAATGAAGCTCTCCTCGTCTTGAAAGTTTGCAGCCCAACAGGCCTGACAAAGTGACTTACTTGACAAATCACAAAAAAACTGGGCTAGCCATTTTCAAAAAGAACAAAAAAACTACTGGGCTGGTCTGTGGTAAACATAAAAGAAAAGGTTATCCAGACAGGGCAGAGTGCCCCGCACAGCCCAGTTGACACCCTGCTTCCATCTAAAAAACAAATTAGATAAATGCCACTCCAATTATGGCGATTCATAAAAATGCCACTTCAATTTTCAAACTTTGAAAAATGCCACTGCAATTTTTGCAAACTTTGAAAAACGCCACTGCAATTTGCAAACTTTGAAAAACGCCACTCCAGACTTCGAAAAATGCCACTGGAAATGGCATGAAATGGCATTTTCCAAAGTTTGGAAATTGCAGTGGCATTTCTTGGAATCACCAGATTTGGAGTGGCATTCATCAAATTAACCCAAAACAAAAATAACTGGGCGAGCTGCTGGGTCCCTGGTGTCAGGCGCTCGTTGTGCAATTCTCTCATTTATTGACTACGTTGACAATGGCATGGGACCCAGATGTCAGAAATCCATTAGGAGGAGCCATTTTTTTATTGGCTTGAAATAAGGAGGCACTTGCTTGCGTACTGCCATGACCTTGGTGGGTCCCTGCTGTCATCCTCTCCACGTACAATCATCTCCTGATTGTGTATGCGTCAACCTGGTAGGCCCACAAGTCAGCCTCTAAACCCTTGGCAGACAAATACAACCCATTTAAAAAAATAATAGCCCATTCCATATGTTCAAACAGAAAGTTCAACATTCAGAGCAAAGTAACAGGTCTGATCCAGATATAGAGTACTGAACTTCCACGGTGACAACCATCATAGCCAAGTTAACTATCTACTCCCACTAATACTCTAGTAGTGTACAAGTACTAACTTACTCTTAGCTAACTAGACGATGCCGGCCGCCATCTGCGGTACACGCTAAACGCCGGCACCGGCGTCCTCCGCCTCACCTCGGACTTGCCAGAGGTGCGATAGGGCGCGTTGCTCGCGCGCGTTGGCCCTTTCCATGCCGGCGTGGTCCACCAAAGCTTCGGCTTCTAAGCGGGAAACCCACTTGATGAGCTTGTAGTAAAATTCGGCGTCACGAACGCGTGCGTGCCCGACAGCCTCCAGGGCTATTTGCCGGGCGCCGACCTCCACATAGTCGGCCCAATTGCGGGCGCTCTGCTCATGACTCAGAGCATCGATGCGCTGCTGCTCCATGTCCCGCTGGCGGCGCAAATCGGCAATACGATGCTCCTCCGCCAGGCGGTCACGCTCCAACAACTCCTCATACTCCGCATTGCCATCTAAAGACCGATAGAATGCCTGCTCCCTCCGTCTGCCTTCCGGTGAAAAACCGAACACTAGTTCCGGCGGTGACCGCCTCCGGCGTCGCCTATCGCGGACGGGCGGGGGCATGGCGGACGTGGCAAGTGTGAGGATAAGTGGCGAGCGACATCGGGTCGGTGGGGGCTTATGAGGATAGGGCGAGTTGGGTGATGGTGCCACCGGAGAAGCCCGGGAAACAGTAATTATAGGCGGAAGGTAGGCGAACTGGCGTATCGGGAGAAACGCGACGGTCATCGCGGTCATCGGAATTCAATGCATAAGCAGGCATGGCTTAGCGTGCCAGCTTACCATGGAAAACTAGAAAAACTAAAACTATGACTGTGCCGTCCCGTCCCGTCAGTGGTGCGTCCCGTCCATGCTGGGTCACACGCCGGCATGACGGTCAAACGAGTGCACTCGAATCATCCAGATGAGGTACGCCCTCCTTGTCAAAAATGATTCCACCACTCATCATCTAGTACCTCGGTTGGTTAGATTTTTGAATTAAGCCCTGCAAACCGGAAAGGAGGTAGTACGTGCGTGATCCGCTATTTATTCGTATAGGATCGAGTAGGTCATTTTTTGAATTGAGCCCTGCAAACCGGAAAGGAGGTAGTATGTGCGTGATCCGCTATTTATCCGTGTAGGATCGAGTAGGTCGGATAGTGTACGTGTAGGATCGAGTAGGTCGGATGGTGTACGTGTACAATCGCATTAGTTGATGAACGTTCGCTGGGAGATAAGGCATTTGCGAACGTTTTTGCTGGCAGTTTTTTCAGATTCGCATGGCATTTTCTTCAGAGCAGCTTGTCAGTTTCTTCAGAGGTAGGCATTTTTATTCAAAAAACTGCCACTTCGGATCTTGCGTCGCAACTAAAACTGCCAGGAGCGCATTAGTAGGCTAGCTAGTGATCGATCAGTAACTTGTAAACACTGAGCGAACAGAAATAAGGAACTGTTAGTAACTTGTAAACACTGAGAACACAGAAATAAGGATCATGCTGTGCACAGCAGTAAGAGCCAATCCGTTCATAATGTTCACACGAGACTCACAGGCCTGGCATTGTAATACGTTCACATTAGTAGCCCAAATTCAAAACCAACTAGTATGATTCCCATACATAAGATCAACATGTGAATGCATCTCAATGATTCTAGCTCCACAAGCAAAGATCTATATAAAACATCTGTTCTTCCTACTAACATGGATGCTTCTCTTGGCCAACATTCAGTATAGAGTGAAAGACAAATTTGTTTGTGAAGTCTACAATTCCTCTTGCAAACGTAAGTTGTTTCACCAACAGGTGGAACCATGAGAATAAACCACACATGATGGAGGAACATCCACTGCAATATGATTTGGTCTTCTCTCGATCACACGGCGAGACTATTTTCGGAATACAAACTTTAACTTAGGCAAAATGATGCCCATTGTATAATCAGACCAAAGCAATGAAGCACCTAGTGTTGGCCAATAAATAGTACAGTACTACTTTTCTGCAGTCCATGAAGTGACTATCCAATCTTTCTGTGTCTATTTTCAAATGGCACTGCATGCAGTGACTACACTATTCTCTTGTGCAGTTCAACCAAAATTGCGGTCACTTTGTTTGTTTGCCAAATAGCGAAGGGCAGACATCTCTGTCTGCACAAATATCAAGCAGCTTTTAAACATATACCCCACCTTGTATTTTCGGTTTAAACATGTCTCTTCCGCTTAGCATCTGTCATGTTTTGCACTGGACAATTTGATACAGTCATGTTTTGCCCTGGACAATTTCATACTGAATTGATTTGCTCGTTCAGAGCTGAAATATAGCGCCTATTCTTCATCAGACCAAGGATATCCATGTTCACAGTGATGGAAGAGGTGAAATCGATAAAACCAAAATTGAGCATCCAACCATTGAATCCTGTCCTGCACCTCCAATGTAGGTCCACCCTGCCAATAAATTCACATGCAAACCACTAGTATTACTATCTAATGACAGTACAAAAAGAGTAGCAAGATAGTAGCAAACCATGTACCTTCGTAATGAACAGCTCATAGTGCCACCAATTGGATATAAAGGTTTGGAAGAAAACATGCTCCTAATGTTGAACCATTTGGACATTTTGTGTAGTTCCACTAAAATCGAGCATCCCTGTTTGCATAGATATTGAAAGTGTGATTACTATAGAAGTGGCACTAGTTGAAGCATAGACTCACAAATATAAGCATTCCAATTTCTTAACGGGAAAAGGTAGCAAGACTGTTTCTAACCACCTGTTTGAAGGAATAAATAAGGCAACAGCGGCTGATGTCAGGAAGGCATACATAGTTTTTTCTGAAAAATTGAGACATTGCTGACCTTTCCTCTTCTTATAAGCATATTTTGTGCAGTTCAACTAAAATAAAATGCCATCCCCGCCTTAACAATTCAGTGTAACTGTACAAAAGGAAATGACTTAACATTACATCATGATGTTAGGTATGTAGTCGATAGGCATTAGAGACAAACATACAGACCTCCTCCGATAACATAATGAACATTAATTTTAACAAAGGTGTGACTAGCTTTACCAGGATAATTTGAGTGAACTCTACACCCTCTGTTCCTTAATATAAGACATTTTCGCAGTTCAATTTAAAGTACCCAAACATCTAGTATTTAGAAAAACAGGTAGTAGTTTTCTTGAGCACATATCTGGGAAAGCTTGCCAGACTTTATATATGTCCATACGCTAATGCAACACCATTCGAATAGTACAAATATAGACTAATCCAGTGGCTAGTGCAACATTATAGTAGTTATTTTATTACAGGGTACAATATAATGGTTTTACTGAACAGATTTCCATAAGCTCTAGCACTGGAAGATTTCTATAAGAACTAACAATACAAAATGTCAAGGTAACAAGTTTCAGCATTGGTATAGTAGCTGTGCAAGAGCATTAAACCAAATACAAAAGCCTGAAGGTAACTAGCATTATTAACTAATGACAGTATAAAAAATTTGCAAACCATGTACCTTCAAGGTAAATATTATTAACTAACTCGAGGTATGTAATATATAAGCATTAACAGTGCAAAAATCTGAAGGTAGTAAAAAGATTCATCGTTGGTATACTGGTTGTGCAATAGCATTAGAATGCTTAGCTGAAAAATCTTTAATACATCCACAATCAACAGCTAACCCTGAAATAATCCACTGACATTAAATGGCACTGCTTAAATTTATCGGTGGCATTAGAGTGAGTGCGGCATTAGTTAAATGTGGCATCACTTTAGCAGTAGCATTGCTTGACTTGACCGCTGGCGTTATACTAACAGCAAAAAAGTGGCAATGAGAGCATGGGAGGCCCATTCGGACAGTGGGTGCACCAGTACGATGTACCTCCACAGACGCATAGAGTGGTGAGGGAGGTATGGTTGCCCAGAGCAACAAATATCCAGGCAGCATATGTGGATTACGTCCCATTTTTGTTCTCTTTAGCTACTGATTTTCCCCTTTTCAACCTAGATGCGGGTTCAATGCCTAGTCTCTTGGACAGTACAGTCTCCCTTCCTTTCCTTATTCAACCCAGACATGGATTAGTCTGCATGAAGTAGGGTTTCCTTTAATAGTGCAAGTTAAGGTTTTCATCTACGTGACCAGCAGAGCAGAGGATAGCAAATTGGGAAGATGGTGGAGTGGAAAAAGATCCACATGCAGCGACGTGGCAGATGGGGCAATAGAACAAGGGTATGGTTCAAAAAGAGGTAGCATACCTGAGGGTCGGCGGGAAGTGGCTTCGCTCGTGGTCGTCGTCCTCCGCACACACTACGGCAGCGAGCTTGGGGAAGGAGGCCATCCCGCGCAGGCGCTAGGTCTGAGAGGACGGCCTTGTCGTCAGTGCGTGACCTAGCTCACCGACGACGAGTGCGTCAACGCTGCACGTCCTTTTTCTTCCCCGGCGGATCTGTGACCACCGGTGAGGAGGGAGAGAGAGGCCGTCTTTTTTAGATCTGGAGAGAGGGTGATAGTGTGAGAAGCAAGTGGGCAGCCCTTAGCAAGAAAGCGCTGAAGCTCCATCCTATATATCTTTTTTATACTACTAGTACTAGAGGTGGAGTAGTGGTAGAGTAGTTTATATTTTCTCTGCATACAGTGCCAGTTAGTCGTGCTTCAAAACTGAACGGCACACCATTAAAAAAATAAAAGGTCGATAACTAATGTGGAACCTTAGGCCAAAGCGGCCAGATCGCATTTTGCATGAGAAATTACGCACCATGTTTCGTTGAGATGTGGCCCCGTTCCCACATGTCAGTGAGACAACGGCGAGTCCTTCTGTAAAATTTCCGAACGGACGTCTATGTAGGCCGGGGTGCCTCTTCATGTACCGTGGCAACCATCCACTGACTCTTCACCTTTCCCTCTCGATTTGGAACTGCTGTCGCACGCTCTTCCTCCCTCCTCCATTTGCATTCACCCTTCCTTCTGCCATTGTTCGATCGTCTTCTCCATGGAGGGAACCGGCCGGAAACGACCCCGTTATTCTTGCCCCGATCTGAAAGATGACGTGGTGGAGGAACTCATTGATCAGTGCGACGTCATCACCTCGGCTAGCATGGCAGGTTCGTTCAAGACCATTATCGACTCAACTAACAATATCATTACAAGGAACCCAAGGGTCCAGGAGCGGTTTGATCTCCCCTATCTTCTTCACCGTGAACCTGGTCACTGGCACGCGGATGACGCAGGCCTCGCCTTGTGCAAGTTGATGCCGCTTGATAATGATACGTGTCATATTAAGATGCCATCGCTTGAGGGTAAGGCTTGGGCAGGCGCAAATGGAGATTGGGGTGTTTATATTGGGTCAAACTGCGAGTGGGAACTTGTGAATGTGTACACTCATCACCGGGTTCCACTTCCAAAAATCTCAGACTGCCCAGAGGTTGAGCACACCGGTATTCTACGTACGTTCAACTATGATCATGGTGACTGTCGTCTACAGAAGATAGCAATTTGTCGAGTTCCCGACCGCTCTTGGGGTTATAGGAATGCTTGTGTTGTCGCTATCTTCGACAAGCTTGTTGCCGTCCTTCATGGTTCGACGCGATGGATATTGCTCAAAAATCAGTTTCTATACACGGATGATCAGTACTGTGATGCAACTCAATACGAGGGTCTTGTGTTTGCTGCCACCACTCGTGGCACTATTTTTGCATGGAATCCTTATGCTTTCGGTACGTTTGTCTTCCACCGTAATTATAATTGTTTCATCCACATGCATGCGGGTTAGCTAGTTTCCCTTTACTAATTAACCTTCTTGTGTTTCTAAGGTCCTGTGAACATTCCACCACCTATACTTGAAATTTTTTATAACCAAGGGGGAGATGACGATGATGATGATCACGAGCATGAGGACCCATATACTCAGGGGCGCCTGGCAACTTATTCCGATGGATCACCTCTTCTTGTCTGTATACAGGGCACCGCTGATGTGACTAAGGAAGCATGTGTTGTCTCCCATGGTCGCACTCTCGGGACCTATTCCAACATGCGTTGCAGGGTATTCGGGATGGATACTACTGTGCTAGCGCCAACACCTTCTCCCTGCTTTGGTATTGATACTCTTGGAGGAAACTCGCTCTTCCTTGGACAAAACTATCCAATCATGGTGAAAGGCGATCCAGCTGCTGTTGACACAACGTTACTACCATTTATCAGAAGCAACTGTATCTATACCTCGGACATTGCTATGGTTCCCTACCGTGGCTATCAAAATATGCGTCCTGACATAGGCCGCTTCAGCCTGGATGATCAGTCCTGCGTTGGTCTCGAGATTGACAGTAGCTGCCCCTTCCCAGAGAATCACTTCTGGTTCAAAGCAAGCGTTTCCAACGCCGAGGATTCATTGAGCTGAAGTTCATTTCATTGCTTGTTATTTGTTGTGTGATGAAAACTTTAGTATTTACTAGAATGTATCGTCATTGTCGTTGTGGGTTCATGACCTGTTGTATGTAATAAAATGATATGCCTGTGATAAACTTACTAAATTTATGAATGGCCTTCGAGTCGCTTCTCTGAGTGGGTGCTGCGACGAGGCAAAAAAATATTTTCCGAATACATAATTGTACGTGCATTGCAACAGGTTATCGGATGAGTCCAATCAACAATAGTACTACTACTATTTGTACTAGCTTCACATGCTTCGCATGTCGGGAGGGTGTTTTACTGTAGCAGCGAATCCCATCATCCTGGGTCCCCGGATGAGTCTAGTAGAAATTGCATTCTGATGTTTGGGTTCAAACTTTCAAAACTGTTGCACTATCTCTACGTCTACGTATACGTAATACAACAAGTTTTTAAACTGGAGACCAGCCACCCACCCTCACAAAGAACACTTTTTAACCTAGCACAGACTCCAGGAAATTTGGCCACAGTGTGAGGTGGGCCTTTTGTTAATGTGTTCGCTGTACGTAGCAGCACCTCGAATCCTCAATATATAGTAGGGTGGCATGGGCCAGATCAAGCATTCATGTCCAGGAGTACGGCACACGCCACCAGCATGACTTCCATCTGACACCATATTCCTTGGAGTCCGTGCTACAGCTATCTCTTCAACCTCGTCGTTTCTCTAAACAAGCCATAGTGCGGCGGGCGAGGTGGGGGCTTGCCGATACTAGTCGGTTTCCTCAACTGCGGTCCCACTTGTAAGGCCAACTCCAATGCACGACCCCTAAGACTACCCACACTGGGAGTAACATAGGTGGTAACATCACACTTATCTAGGCAAAATAGATGATGTGGCATGTAATCAATGAAGAAAGAGAGGCATGTGGTAACATAGCTAGTTACTGTAACATCACACATATCAAGAAAAGATGAGTCTACAATGTAATAAATGAAGTGATGCATGACACAACACATATGTTACTACCCACTGTGAATGTAGTAACATAGAGTAGTAACATATGCATGTTACTACTCTAAGTTACTCCCCACTGTGACTAGTCTAACGGACCTCCGTTTTGCCCGGATTTTGTCTGTTTGGGTAGGGCAATGGGGTCGTGCCCGGGCCATTTCTTGGATGCGGTGGCCGTGCGTCTAACACGCGGACGCATCCCGGCCGCGTACATTTTTCTTTGCAAACACATATCTTTTTTTCATCATTGATTTTTGGTACATGGAAATACATCACCAAAATTTGACTAGAAAAGCAAGACCAAAGAAAACAAGAACCACAAGGATACATTTTAGAAGATATCCAACTTCCATAACTGCTCCTGTAAGTTGGATTAGTGCCTTCTCGATGCATTCATTGTTGATCTACGGAGGCTCGATCTTGCGTGCTTCTTTCTTCTTCGAGTGTAAAGAAGTAGACGTTGCTTCCTCACATCTAGTCTCATGTCTAGCTTCTATTCTATCAACAAGTGCACTAGTCTCATCTCTAGCCTCTATGCTAGCTAAAAGTGCTACAACATCTACTAAATTGCGCTCTATCAATATATCGATGTACTCTTCTTCCCAATACCAAAAATTGCACCCATTCTACACAATAAAATTTTAAGTTAGCACAACAAGTCTAATCCGAGAGCACAACCGAAGCTAAAGTAGCACATACCCCATCGGTTGAGCACTTGATGAATACCCATCCGGGATGTTCCGGCGTTGTAGACACGCGGCGCAAGACCTTCTTTGGGTAGTCGTTGCACGTAATGAGTGGCAACGGTGCGTCGACGAGCTTTAGGGCCAGCACCAAGCCCGGCCGACCGCCATTCATGTATCTGCCGGCGGACCACCGACGGTGTTGATCTGAGCGGCTAGAGGAGGAGTCAGTACCTGCATGCGGCCTTGCCGGGGACTTCCGGCACGGTGCCCGGCCAGTCCATGGCGCGGCGCAGCCTCCCACAACCAGGCGAGCTCAAGCCCGACCGGATCCGCTCCAAATCCGGCCGCCGGGTGCGTAAAACACGTAGCCGTGGTTGGGTAGCTCCGGGGCGTCAAGGGAAAGGGGGCTGAGCGAGCGCGCGTCTGAGCTGCACACGCTGGAGTTGGCCTAGCGGCGTGGCGGACCAACCGTGTGGGGGTGCCAAGTGGCTTCGCTCATGTGGGGGACGGAAGCCATCCCGCGTGGGCGCTAGGTCTGACAGGACGGCCTTGTCGTCAGTGTGTGACCTCTGTGGCAACCGTCCGCTCCCCACTAGCCTCTTCGTTGACATGTGGTCCCATTCCCACATGTCAGTTAGACGACGGCTAGTCCTTTTGTACAATTTCCGAACGGATGTCTATGTAGGCCGGGGCGCCTCTTCCTGTACCGTGGCAACCGTCCACTGACTCTTCGCCTTTCCCTCTCGATTTGGAACTGCTGTCGGACGCTCTTCCTCCCTCCACCATTTGCCTTCACCCTTCCTTCTGCCATTGTTCAATCGTCTTCTCCATGGAGGGAACATACCAGAAACGACCCCATTATTCATGCCCCGATCTGAGTGATGACGTGGTGGAGGAACTCATTGATCGGTGCGACGTCATCACCTCGGCTAGCATGGCAGGTTCGTTCAAGACCATTCTCGACTCAACTAATAACATCATTACAACGAACCCAAGGGTCCAGGAGCGGTTTGATCTCCGCTATCTTCTTCACCGTGACCCTGCTCACTGGCGCACAGACGACGGAGCTCTCGCCTTGTGCAAGTTGGTGCCGCTTGATAATGATACGTGTGATGTTAAGATGCCATCGCTTGAGGGTAAGGCTTGGGCAGGCGCAAATGGAGATTGGGTTGTTTATATTGGGTCCAACTGCGAGTGGGAACTTGTGAATGTGTACACTCGTCACCGGGTTCCACTTCCAAAAATCTTAGACTGCCCAGAGGTTGAGCACACCGGTTATGACCGTACTTTCAACTACGGTCATGGTGACTGTCGTCTACAGAAGATAGCAATTTGTCAAGTTCCCGACCGCTCTTGGGATTTAATGGAATATGTAGTTGTTGCTATCTTCGACAAGCTTGTTACCTTCCTTCATAGTTCGACTGGATGGATATTGCTCAAAAATCAGTTTCTATACAAGGATGAGTACTGTGATGCGATTCAATACGAGGGTCTTGTGTTTGCTGCCACCACTCGTGGCACTGTTTTTGCATGGAATCCTTATGCTTTCGGTACGTTTGTCTTCCACCATAATTATAATTGTTTCATCCACATGCATGCGGGTTAGCTAGTTTCCCTTTACTAATTAACCTTCTTGTCCCCCCCCCCCCCCCCCCCCCCCCCCCCCCCCCCCCCCCCCCCCCCCCCCCCCCCCCCCCCCCCCCCCCCCCCCCCCCCCCCCCCCCCCCCCCCCCCCCCCCCCCCCCCCCCCCCCCCCCCCCCCCCCCCCCCCCCCCCCCCCGCTTCCCTACCGTGGCTATCACAATATGGGTCATGAAATAGGCCGCTTCAGCCTGGATGATCAGTCCTGCGTTGGTCTCAAGATTGACAGTAGCTGGCCCTTCCGAGACAAACTCTTCTGGTTCAAAGCAGGCGTTTCCAACGCCGAGGAGTGGTTGAGCTGAAGTTCATTTCATTGCTTGTTATTTGTTGTATGATGAAAACTTTAGTATTTACTAGAATGTTTTGTTGGAACAAATCTATAATCCAACATGTATCCTCGTTGTCGTTGTGTGTTGATGACTTGTTGTATGTAATGAATGGTACATTTGCATATGCATGTCATAAACTCAATTTATAAATGGTTTTCGACTCACTTCTTGGAGTGTTAGTGCCATAGTAGTATAGCCAGCATTCGTAGTAGTATGAAGTTGCCACATCACATAGAGCCAACCAATAGTTAGGTGTCGCATGAAGGCCGAGAAATATGGTGATAGCGTGACTGCGTGAGGTGGGCTTGTACGTAGTATGATGTATGCACAGGGCTTGCCGTGTTTCCTACTCCTCCGGTCTGCCTCCTTTTGCCGACACGTGGGACATCCAGCATCCAGGTCGTGTCATGCAAGAAAATGGAGTGCTAGTTGAAGCCACGTGATGTGCATCTTGGGTTAAACTATAAATAGAATCTTACTACTCTTGAGTAACTCCAAAAGCGGCCACCGAAGATCTTTATTGGATTTGTCTTTCATCACCAGCACGTCGAGGTGAAAGATGTGTAGGTTCAGTGGGTCCTCTTGCATTTTCACTGACATGTGGGACCGCATGTGAGCAAACAGACGATGGGCTCCGCGCGTCTGCTGGCTGGCTGAGAAGAGAGATAGAGGAGGGTTGAGCACGGACTCCAGGAAATTTGTTCTACGTAACCAGCACCTCGATATAGGCTCGATATAGTGGGGTGGCATGGGCCATAACTAGCATTCACGTCTAGCAGTACGGCACACGCCACCCACACGAGTCCCATCCGACACCAATTTTCTTGGAGTCCATGCTACAACCATATCTTCTCCCTCCTGTTTTCTCAGCCATCGTGCGCTGGGCGGGGTGAGGGTTTGCCGATAGTCGATTTGCTCAACTGCGGTCCCACTTGTAAGTGAAAATGCAACACAGCACGCATTCCCCCTTGAGCGGCATGCCGGACCAACCGTGTGGGGGTGCGACGCGAACACGGCAAGCTTTTCCTTTTGAACTTGTAACTTGTAAAATTTGGTTCTGCTCCGTGGCGCGACCGATAGATAGAAATAACGATTTCCCTAGAGTAATGAGAAGTTTGGTTCTGGCGCGGTTCATGCATGGAGTACGTACAAAAATTATGAAGTTGATGCGAAAGGTAAGATAATTACTAGTAGTACCATATACTACTACATGGATTTGATGGAAAGATAAAGATACATACGGGTCCATCAACGACATCCTCACGCCCTAGTGCACCAGGTCACCAACCGACGTGTGAGGAGCAGCAGCATTGGCGGCGAGCTCAACGTGCTTCTGAACAATGCCGTCCAAGGTTGCCCTGCGGGTCAAGAAGGCCAGTGACCTATCATCCTCCTCTGGCACGTAGTAGTCCTTGTGGACGATTTGCGCGTAGACGTGGGTGATTATGTCGACGGTGTCTTGCTGCGCTAGGCGCTGCACGGCGAGCGCGACCTCGAGGTGGACATTCTCTGGCGCGACGGCGGGCAGTCGCAGGGCCACCAGTGTGTCGAAGAGGTTGTCACCATAGAGACCGTTGAGGGTGGCAGGCATCACAGAGCCTGGGCGCGTGGGCTGGAGGCGTACGTCAAGGTCGTCCACGAGCTTCTTGACGACAGTGAACTTGTCGAGGAAGCCGACGAGGACCTTGTCGATCAAGGAGATGAAGCTGTCGTCCAAGCGGCCTGTCACCCTGGTGGCCTCAAGCACGACCTGGAGACGTTCCTCGGTGCCGGGCCGCAGGCCGGTGTCGTGGACCATCTGGCACAGCCGGCTGATGCTCGCGCTCATCGCCTCCATGGGTCTAGCTTCTAGTCAACTGATCTTGAGATTGGAGTGATCACTCTTGCCCTTGGTTAGGGTGCGTAGGTGCGTAGGATTTCGTAGATTGGACTGGCGGGGACGCCGAGGAGCCTTTATATGAGAAGTGCAGACTGCGTTGCATTCACGTGTGTGTTGGCCATCTACTCCTCGGCCCTCTACTGCACCTGCCTTTGGCTGTATGACAGGTGGGCCAGCCACCTGTTGGGCCCATGTGTCATTCACCCAAACGCAGGTGCAGTAAGTCAATGAAGCTGCGTTCCCCTCCATGCCGGTGCAGTATAGTCATCTCACCGGACCTCTAGTTGGGGCCAAATGAGAGAACTTTGATGTTTACTGGTTTATTGGTCCCCTTTGCATTTTGCACCAAGTTTTGACCTTTGATTTAACTAATAAAATGTTAATGCATGTAACCAAAAATGTTGGCACGGTACATTAACTCCCTCCTCGTTTCTTATTTTGTGACATATCAACCAATGAGAGATGTGGGCCGTGCATGCTTTCAATGACTTGAGACGACCAAACATGACATGCAGTGGTTAGTTCATTGCATGTAATCCTATTAATTAGCAAAAAGACATTAAGTTCTCTTGCTTTCCCCTTCGTCTTGGTCACGGTGCACAAACTAAGAGCATGGTTAATAGTATAGCCAGTTGCTGACTAGTATATGATGTTGCCATGTCATATACTGTAGAGCCATCACTTGTAGCCACTCATACAATAAGGTTAGCTATAAGGCTGGCTATAAGAGTACTACTCCCTCCGTCTAGGTGTGTAAGTCACCTTGCGAAACCGAAATAATCCCAAAACACTTAGGCACGGTACATTAACTCCCTCTTCGTTTCTTGTTTCATGACGTATCAACCAATAAGAGATGTGGGCCATGCATCCTTTTAATGACCTGAGACTAACAAACATGACATGCAGTCACTACTAGGGAAAACCTTATAGACAGGAGCTTACTAGTAGCGCTTTTTAAAAGACAACGCTACTACTAATTATTAGTAGCGCTTTTTAAAAGAAAACGCTGCTACTATGCACTTACCAGTAGCGTTGTAGCTACAAAACACGCTACTACTATAATGGCCAAACCGTTGCCAGCAGGCCAGGCATACTAGTAGCGCTGGTGTGCAAAAAGTGCTACTGCTATTGTACGTAGCAATAGCGCTTTCCTCTGACCAGCGCTACTACTAAATTTAGCCCCCTCCTATGACCAAAGTTTAGTCCCACCTCGCTCCATGAACAGAATTTTTACCACCTTAAATATGGTGCTTCCCAAACTATCACAACCAGTTGGTCTTCATTGAACTCTATGTGTAGGATTTGTGGCAATATGAATCTTCGCCAGTACCTATACTGGCGAAGATTCATACTGACAATTTAGATTCTACACAAAAAGATCGATGATGACCAATGCATTTTTTAATTTGATGCCTTTTTTGCATGCTAACGATCATAGCCTTAGTAGTAGCGTTGGTTAAGAAAAAACGCTACTGCTAATTATCGTAGTAGTAGCTTTGGTTAAGAAAAAACGATACTGCTAATTATCATAGCAGTAGCGCTTGTTAGAAACAAGTGCTACCACTAAAGCCCTTATCCAAAACCGCCCTGCGCGCGCGTCCCCTCACTTCCCCCCTCACACTCACATACCGTCGCTCCATCGCCATCGCCGCCGTACCTCCTCCTCCGTCGTCGTCGGCAGCGGCACCCCCAAGGTGCCTCCCTCCTCCTCCCCCTCCTCCTCCTCCCCCCCCCCCCCCCCCCCCCCCCCCCCCCCCCCCCCCCCCCCCCCCCCCCCCCCCCCCCCCCCCCCCCCCCCCCCCCCCCCCCCCCCCCCCCCCCCCCCCCCCCCCCCCCCCCCCCCCCCCCCCCCCCCCCCCCCCCCCCCCCCCCCCCCCCCCCCCCCCCCCCCCCCCCCCCCCCCCCCCCCCCCCCCCCCCCCCCCCCCCCCCCCCCCCCCCCCCCCCCCCCCCCCCCCCCCCCCCCCCCCCCCCCCCCCCCCCCCCCCCCCCCCCCCCCCCCCCCCCCCCCCCCCCCCCCCCCCCCCCCCCCCCCCCCCCCCCCCCCCCCCCCCCCCCCCCCCCCCCCCCCCCCCCCCCCCCCCCCCCCCCCCCCCCCCCCCCCCCCCCCCCCCCCCCCCCCCCCCCCCCCCCCCCCCCCCCCCCCCCCCCCCCCCCCCCCCCCCCCCCCCCCCCCCCCCCCCCCCCCCCCCCCCCCCCCCCCCCCCCCCCCCCCCCCCCCCCCCCCCCCCCCCCCCCCCCCCCCCCCCCCCCCCCCCCCCCCCCCCCCCCCCCCCCCCCCCCCCCCCCCCCCCCCCCCCCCCCCCCCCCCCCCCCCCCCCCCCCCCCCCCTAATTTAGGTATTTTAGGTCTTTAATCTTAGAATAACATAGTATGAACCCTAGTTATGATCGAAGCATGTTTAAAATGTAGGTTTTTAATTAGGTGTAGTTAATAGAATTTAGGGGTTTTAGGTGTCACATTTGTTGTTATTTTTTTAGTTAAAACAATTATTCCCGCATCGACGTCGACGATGCCTATCCCGCATCCTCGTCGTCGACTCGGCGGAGGAGGCCAGCTTGATCAGAGGGGCCATGTCCGGGACTGGGCTCCGCTGGGCTGGTACTGGGAGGTGCTACCTTCCGGGGGGCGCAGCTTGGTGAGGAGCCAGCCCGTCTTTGACCCGAACCTTCTTTGGTGGCGGTCGCGTGGGCCAGTGATGGTGCCGAGGCTTTCGGACACCGCGGAGGTGGTACGTTACCATGTCAGCGAGGAGGACTAGCACGTCCGTCGCTACATGGTTGCGTTGGAGGGCAGGTTCGACAATACCTGGTAGGTTCTTCAGGGATCTCACTGGAGCTATGATCCTGTGAAGGTTCCTTCTCTTTGGGTGTCCACCGCCCGCGTTGATACCCGTCGGGCGCTACGGTTCTAGCTGTATTAGCGATGCTATATATATATGATACTATTCGAGGTGTATTAGTGATAATATTCGACGATGTACGGACGCAAGAGATGATGTAGTTTTTCTTATTGAATGCATGCTAATTTGAATAATAATTTACTTTACGATTTGTTTTTGCTTATTGAATGCTCATATGATGTAGATATAAACATGTATATCTTGTGTTGCTCAAATAGGATATGTGCTTGCCCAAGTGGCCGGCCATGTTTGCAGGTCCTATAGTGGCCTATGTTTTGCCGGAGTGTTGATTAATTTCCGTTCCGACAAATTTCAGGCGCTCGATATGTCCTTTTTTAGCAAAGGTCATGCCGGATTTTTCCATGAATTCTGGCATGACTTGTGCTAGAATATGTAGGAAATATCGAGTGGCCTGGATTTTCTCAAAAAATAATTAAACGACATTTCGGATTGACTTTAAGTCTGTTGAGGCTCCACCATATATGAGAGGACGAAGAATCCCGACTGTTGTCGTGGGGGTCGTTTCTCCTTCTTCTACGGGTGCTAGAACTTTGTTATGCACTAGGGTAAGAAGGAGTAACGACCATCACCGACGGTCGCAAATGTCAGAGAGGAATCAGTGAGGGAGAGGCTCCACCATATATATATGAGAGGACGAAGAATCCCGACTATTGTCGTGGGGGTCGTTTCTCCTTCTTCTCCTTCGGCTAGACCTTTGTTATGCACTAGGGGAAGGAGGAGTAACGACCATCACCGACGGGCGCAAATGTCAGAGAGGAATCAGTGAGGAAGAGTCTCTACCATATATGAGAGGACGAAGAATCCCGACTGTTGTCATGGGGGTAGCTTCTCCTTCATTCCCTGTGCTAGACAATTTGGTGTAATGCACTCGGGAATGAAAGGAGGAGCTACCATCATCGACGGTCGAATATATACACCACGTGAGCTAAGAGTTTTCAAGAAAAGACTCGACAGACCGATAGTCAACCCGTGATGAATAATAATGATCTAATTTAGGTTTTTTAGTACATATATTTAATTGTACAAGTTTAATCTTTGAATTATGAACATAGGAAATGTCGTCATCGGACGCCGAAAGTCTCCCGGGGGAGTGCAGCTGGTGCCACGACGATCGAGGTCTGTGTGAAAGGCCTCACCTGGACGAAGATCGGCGCTTCAGCATTAAGCTCAAGGAGACCTTCGATGTTGAAACGGTACGCAACGACGACAAGTGTTTTTTTCATAATTAAGCATGACTTCAACTATTTCAACGTGTAATTTTCATCTTTTACAATTCGAGTAGCTTATCCCATGCCATGCAAGACGCTATGTCTTGGAGAGGATGGATTTTGAAGACCATGAAAATTTCGAAACAAAGAAAATTCACCTAAGGACTCATCATGGTATGGATTTTGAAGTCCCCCCCCCCCCCCCCCCCCCCCCCCCCCCCCCCCCCCCCCCCCCCCCCCCCCCCCCCCCCCCCCCCCCCCCCCCCCCCCCCCCCCCCCCCCCCCCCCCCCCCCCCCCCCCCCCCCCCCCCCCCCCCCCCCCCCCCCCCCCCCCCCCCCCCCCCCCCCCCCCCCCCCCCCCCCCCCCCCCCCCCCCCCCCCCCCCCCCCCCCCCCCCCCCCCCCCCCCCCCCCCCCCCCCCCCCCCCCCCCCCCCCCCCCCCCCCCCCCCCCCCCCCCCCCCCCCCCCCCCCCCCCCCCCCCCCCCCCCCCCCCCCCCCCCCCCCCCCCCCCCCCCCCCCCCCCCCCCCCCCCCCCCCCCCCCCCCCCCCCCCCCCCCCCCCCCCCCCCCCCCCCCCCCCCCCCCCCCCCCCCCCCCCCCCCCCCCCCCCCCCCCCCCCCCCCCCCCCCCCCCCCCCCCCCCCCCCCCCCCCCCCCCCCCCCCCCCCCCCCCCCCCCCCCCCCCCCCCCCCCCCCCCCCCCCCCCCCCCCCCCCCCCCCCCCCCCCCCCCCCCCCCCCCCCCCCCCCCCCCCCCCCCCCGTCGTAAGGAGGTACTTGGAAGCAACATTGTGCGAAAGGCAAGAATTGAAGACAGGATAATCTCCATTCTCCATAATGGAGAGTCAGGGCCTATCTTGTTTTATGCTATTTTACCTAAGAGAAGGTAGTAGCTATTTTACCTAAGAGATGGAGAGTCAGAACAACTAAGTAGGATTGGTTAGATGACTATGATGATGATGTGGCATCGAGTAGAAGTTGTATGATCGATGATGATGAGTATGACTTGTTATTATGATACCAATGATGAGTTATTTATTATTATGATCGATGATGCATGATGCTAAGTTGTTATATGAGCATGATTACTTATTATATATAACAGTGGGTGAAATGAACCTGGATTAGATTCAAGTGAAGCCAACATGTGGTGCACATCGAAAGTACTACTAATCCAAACTAGATCAAGTTTTAGATTAGAGTAGTACTTTCGACATGCACCACATGTTGCCTCCACTTGAATCTACTCCACGTTCATTTCACCCACTGTTATATATAATAAGTAACCATGGTCATAAAATCATATGATGAAAGTACTGTATATAAAACCACACAATGAAAATAAGCTGTATTTTTTAAAATACAGGAAAATTTAACAGCAGCGCTTTTCAGAACAAGCGCTACTGCTAATTACAAGTAGCAGTAGCGCTTTTTAGAACTTAAGTAGTAGTAGCGATCCCTTTCCAGTGCTACTGCTACTAGTTAGCTGTAGCGCGCTAGCAGTAGCGCTGGACCTAGCGCTACTGCTATGCATATATCAAGCGCTGCTACTAGGGTTTTCCCTAGTAGTGAGTGGTTAGTTCATTGCATGTAATGCTATTAATTAGCAAAAAGACATTAAGTTCTCTCGTTTTCCCCTCCGCCTTGGTCGCGGTGCACAACCTAAGATGACTTATAAACATTCTCATCTTCTCTCTCTCTCTTTCTTCATATTTATTGTATATCGGCCTAGGAATTCGCATATAGCTAGGCTCTTGCATGAGAGCCCACTCCTCTTTTTCACTTGCTCTAAGATAACTTATACACCTAGACAGAGGGAGTAGTCTCAAGTCATTGGATGCATACGCACCCCACGTCTCGTATTGGGTGATTTCTTTTTTCGTGGCAAAAAACAGGGAACGAGGTGGGTAGTTAATGCACCGCGCCTAAAAATTTTGGGATTACTATTTCGTTTTCGTAACATGACTAATGCACCAGTACGAAGGGAGTACAATAGTAGTCTTTGATTGCAATTTTTTTGGTAGCTTACAAAGCTGAGCGCTCGGTGAGTACAATAGTAGTCTGATTGATGAGACTTCAGATCTGAGCCATCTACCGGAAGGAATAAAACAATACACCATGTATTTATTTACAGAGGGAGTAGTACATTTTTTGTGACATGCATTACTAGATATTGCTAGTCAAATACTAAATCCAAATGGATGTGGTAGTACTACTAAATCCAGACGGTGGTGCTAGTACTAGTAGTAGTACTGTACTACCCGTTGGTCAAATTATTACATGTTGCTCCTCACAGTGAAGTGACAAGACCCTGCGCCGGAGATGACACCTGAAATAATCCCCCCCCCCCCCCCCCCCCCCCCCCCCCCCCCCCCCCCCCCCCCCCCCCCCCCCCCCCCCCCCCCCCCCCCCCCCCCCCCCCCCCCCCCCCCCCCCCCCCCCCCCCCCCCCCCCCCCCCCCCCCCCCCCCCCCCCCCCCCCCCCCCCCCCCCCCCCCCCCCCCCCCCCCCCCCCCCCCCCCCCCCCCCCCCCCCCACCTGAGTATAGGCGCCGTGTTCGGCATAGCATAGTCAGCCTCACCGTTTGCAGTCACTATCATCATGGCTGTAGAGCTAGCCTACTTACAACTAGCCGTGTTCGACATAATTTCCCGTGCGTAGATGCCCGTGCATTGCACAGAGTACCAAGATTGGGGGTGGACGGCGCCGGCAGCGGCGCCAGATTTTTCCATGGCCTTCTAGATGTGGTGGGGAGGAGATAAGGCTGATTGTGAGAGACAAGGAGTTGTTTGTAAATAGGGAACAAGTGCAGGCATCTTTTTGCAAAACTGGAGAAGTTTGGTTTGTATGCGTCAGATCTAGATCCGAGGACTATTGGTGAAAGGTGGCAGGCACAACATCATCACCAACTCAGGACCTCTTTGATTCGCAGGATTTTGAAAACGCGGGAATAGGACACGGCAATATTACAAGTTTCAAACTGATATTACAAATGTTAGGAGTAATGCTGCACCTACGAAGAGGGAATTACTAGGAAGTTTACGTAAGAACTATCGTTACTTTAGGTGGATGCAGCATTATCGTACAAACTAAAATCCACCGCCCTGACAAGTCACTAATGGGCAAATAAATTTTCGAGTATCTGGCCACTTGATGTTTCAAAAACAAATTCAGCTTCTGCGGAGACTTTGTCATTTAGGCTTAGACGCTTGCGGTGATCAGCACGCCATTCATTGTTGCGCCAGAGAACGCCAAACCTCATTACCTTGAGCACACTTGCCTCCAGAACAAAGAACCTGGCCAATTTAATCTCAGATGTGCTGCCTCGGTAGTTGATCAAATCAATTTCTGTAAGATGGAGATCAAGGCATTCGATGAGATTGTTATAGTGCAGCACATTTTTCACTTTCGGGTCTTTTTTTATCTGCAAAAGAAGAGAACAGATCAGAGCAACTGGCTGTATAAGATTGCCGTGTCATAAAGAGGTACCAATATCATTCGCTCATACGATAGGGTTGGCTGGCTAGTGATATTTTTCACTCTCTCTCTCTCTCTCTCTCTCTCTCTCTCTCTCTCTCTTTATCTTTCCTCTCATTTACCTAGGAGCACGTGAAGAGCTTGGGCATTTGTTGCCTTCCACTATGTGGCCGATGCCATATTTCTCAAAAGTATGCCACATAATACGCATCGATGTCAAATCAAAAGATTTTGGCACCGCTCTCGCGATGTAAGAGAGTTGGCACCGTTGTGCACACAGACCCACATGTATAAACAAATCAATCAATCCAACTACACCGGCCTCTCACTCTCCCAAATGAGTGTTTTTTTATTGCCTCAGTCCTCTCTCTCTCCCACGCAAGTGTTTTTTCATTGCGTGAGTTAATTTGGCACCGGAGCAAAGTAGGTGATCCAGATTGGGGCACCAGGTGAGCAATGGAGGGGCATCGATGCCAAATGCATCACAAGTGAATTTGGCACGTGTTTTGGCCTACATAGTGGAGGGCCGTTATAGCCCACTTTTGTACTACCTCTTATTTAGTGTAAAATTTTGACCATAGATTTACCTAAGAAAATGCCAATGCATGTCACCAAAAATTATACCATTTGAAATTATGTTCAAATGTGAATCCAACGATATAATTTTTAGTGACATGCATTAACATTTTGTCAGTTAAATCTATGGTCAAATTTTGATACTACAAAATAGGAAGAGTAAACCAGGACGGAGGTAGTACTTGCTCTTAGGGTAACCATAGAGTTACTAGTCTAAGTTACTTTCCACTATGACTAGCCTAGGCTACTATAATAGTACAACAAAAAAATGATGTAGCTGATCACGTGAGAAAAAAATACTAAAAACATTTCTTTCGGTGCAGTGAGCAGGTGCAATTTTGAACACTACACTTGTCATTGTAATTTGGGAAAATTATGAAAAAATTGAGCTACGTTGTGATTACCGTTTACTAATAGGAAAGAAGTTTCACCTCGATGAGTAGCTTCTCCGTTCACGGAAAGCATGTAAGGAATCCAACAACTTGATCCAGATTGGGGCCGATAGATTTTATTGCCAAGATCTTCACTGTGCGCATAGACTGGGTCAAGCTTGTGGGAATCATTTTCTGGTAGACGGTCGTAAATACATCAAGAAGAAATTTAAAAATGTGAATTTCAAGAAGACGGAGAAGAAGATGAGTGATGTACCTGAACGATTACGGATCCAATAAAGAGTTCGGAGAATTTGGCAGACGAGTACACCAATGCTGTCAATTTCGGCGCGTCAATGACCCAGATTTTTGTTGGACCTTCTAGATCAGATACAAGTAATCTCTCAAGGAAAGGCGCATTCTCAATGACCATAATGTGGAACAGCTGGAGTGATCTCTTCCCAATTGATGTCTTGTTGCGGGGCCAGCAAGACACAAAAATCCATCGGAGATTCATCGAGGCGATGTGGAGGCTAATGAACCCGTGGATCTGCTCAAGATGAAGGTACTCAAGCACAGTACAGCTGCGGAGCAGGTGCTCCATAGCCTGCTTCGAGATGCCAACGTCGAAGAGGTCGAGCTGCTTGAGTTGAGGGAGAAGAAGGGCGGGCGCGACATTAATCTGGGGAAGATAGCAGGAGCTAAAGCTGGCACGGCGCAGCGTTGGCGTGAGGCGGAGCACGGACGGCGGCAGAGAGCGACATCGTCCAGCTTCAAAGTTGAGCTCCACGAGCTGATCTAGGGCGGGGGATAAGAACCACTCGTCGAACTTGGCTTGGACCTTGCAGTTGGTACTGAACATGCGGATGTCAAGGCGTCTGGCTGGCCCAGGCTGCGATGAAAGGATCTTGGAGACTGCGGCCATGCGTTTGCAATCCCCGTCACAGAGGGAGCTGTTGACGGTGAGGTTGAGGGGGACGCGGCGCCAGAGGTGGCGCCACCACCAGGAGAGCAGGGCGGTCCGCATGGTAGATTTGGTGGGGAGGAGGCCGATGATGACGAGCAGCATGTCGTCGGGGAGGCTGCTGATGAAGTCCAGGCTCGCCGGATGCAGTTTTGGCTCGAGCCGCCTCCGCTTGTTGGCTGCCTCGTCGTCCATCTCAACCGGCGGCGACGCCGGTGTACACGTGTGCTGGTCTGTGTTGTGTGCTGGCCTGCTGGGTGTGCGCGAGTGCGTCCTTCTGTGCATGCCGCCGCGCAGTGGTGAATTGTGCGCGAGTGCGTCCTTCACGCAGAAGAAGTGTGTCCTCAATGCGCCCTCAATTTACTAGCGTGCGGGGTGCTACCCCCCCCCCCCCCCCCCCCCCCCCCCCCCCCCCCCCCCCCCCCCCCCCCCCCCCCCCCCCCCCCCCCCCCCCCCCCCCCCCCCCCCCCCCCCCCCCCCCCCCCCCCCCCCCCCCCCCCCCCCCCCCCCCCCCCCCCCCCCCCCCCCCCCCCCCCCCCCCCCCCCCCCCCCCCCCCCCCCCCCCCCCCCCCCCCCCCCCCCCCCCCCCCCCCCCCCCCCCCCCCCCCCCCCCCCCCCCCCCCCCCCCCCCCCCCCCCCCCCCCCCCCCCCCCCCCCCCCCCCCCCCCCCCCCCCCCCCCCCCCCCCCCCCCCCCCCCCCCCCCCCCCCCCCCCCCCCCCCCCCCCCCCCCCCCCCCCCCCCCCCCCCCCCCCCCCCCCCCCCCCCCCCCCCCCCCCCCCCCCCCCCCCCCCCCCCCCCCCCCCCCCCCCCCCCCCCCCCCCCCCCCCCCCCCCCCCCCCCCCCCCCCCCCCCCCCCCCCCCCCCCCCCCCCCCCCCCCCCCCCCCCCCCCCCCCCCCCCCCCCCCCCCCCCCCCCCCCCCCCCCCCCCCCCCCCCCCCCCCCCCCCCCCCCCCCCCCCCCCCCCCCCCCCCCCCCCCCCCCCCCCCCCCCCCCCCCCCCCCCCCCCCCCCCCCCCCCCCCCCCCCCCCCCCCCCCCCCCCCCCCCCCCCCCCCCCCCCCCCCCCCCCCCCCCCCCCCCCCCCCCCCCCCCCCCCCCCCCCCCCCCCCCCCCCCCCCCCCCCCCCCCCCCCCCCCCCCCCCCCCCCCCCCCCCCCCCCCCCCCCCCCCCCCCCCCCCCCCCCCCCCCCCCCCCCCCCCCCCCCCCCCCCCCCCCCCCCCCCCCCCCCCCCCCCCCCCCCCCCCCCCCCCCCCCCCCCCCCCCCCCCCCCCCCCCCCCCCCCCCCCCCCCCCCCCCCCCCCCCCCCCCCCCCCCCCCCCCCCCCCCCCCCCCCCCCCCCCCCCCCCCCCCCCCCCCCCCCCCCCCCCCCCCCCCCCCCCCCCCCCCCCCCCCCCCCCCCCCCCCCCCCCCCCCCCCCCCCCCCCCCCCCCCCCCCCCCCCCCCCCCCCCCCCCCCCCCCCCCCCCCCCCCCCCCCCCCCCCCCCCCCCCCCCCCCCCCCCCCCCCCCCCCCCCCCCCCCCCCCCCCCCCCCCCCCCCCCCCCCCCCCCCCCCCCCCCCCCCCCCCCCCCCCCCCCCCCCCCCCCCCCCCCCCCCCCCCCCCCCCCCCCCCCCCCCCCCCCCCCCCCCCCCCCCCCCCCCCCCCCCCCCCCCCCCCCCCCCCCCCCCCCCCCCCCCCCCCCCCCCCCCCCCCCCCCCCCCCCCCCCCCCCCCCCCCCCCCCCCCCCCCCCCCCCCCCCCCCCCCCCCCCCCCCCCCCCCCCCCCCCCCCCCCCCCCCCCCCCCCCCCCCCCCCCCCCCCCCCCCCCCCCCCCCCCCCCCCCCCCCCCCCCCCCCCCCCCCCCCCCCCCCCCCCCCCCCCCCCCCCCCCCCCCCCCCCCCCCCCCCCCCCCCCCCCCCCCCCCCCCCCCCCCCCCCCCCCCCCCCCCCCCCCCCCCCCCCCCCCCCCCCCCCCCCCCCCCCCCCCCCCCCCCCCCCCCCCCCCCCCCCCCCCCCCCCCCCCCCCCCCCCCCCCCCCCCCCCCCCCCCCCCCCCCCCCCCCCCCCCCCCCCCCCCCCCCCCCCCCCCCCCCCCCCCCCCCCCCCCCCCCCCCCCCCCCCCCCCCCCCCCCCCCCCCCCCCCCCCCCCCCCCCCCCCCCCCCCCCCCCCCCCCCCCCCCCCCCCCCCCCCCCCCCCCCCCCCCCCCCCCCCCCCCCCCCCCCCCCCCCCCCCCCCCCCCCCCCCCCCCCCCCCCCCCCCCCCCCCCCCCCCCCCTACTGAGGGTCGGGGATAGTAGAGTAACTTTGCTTCTCCCAAATAGTGGGTGCGAGCGATTTCGGGCGAGGAGCATGTGTTTTGAAATATACTGGGCGCGAGCGATTTCGGGCGAGAAGGGCGTGTTTTGAAATATAGTGGGCGCGAGCGATTTCGGGCGAGGAGGGCATGTTTTGAAATATAGTGGGCGCGAGCGATTTCGGGCGAGGAGAGCGTGTTTTGAAATAGTGGGCGCGAGCTATTTCGGGCGAGGAGAGGGTGTTTTGCTGACCATGGTTTATGAATTATTCGGCACATGTCATTTCAACCGAGGAGAAGGCGCGCTTGGATGAAGTTACGAACCTACCCTTGATGTACAACGGGCCAATTGATGCGTGTCCCACATAGGCCGGTAATTTCGCGTCTCCCATTTATTTGCTCGGGTGAATTCCACCGAGCAGAGGGTGCTTAATGGTTCGTTCAAATTTTGGGAGAACGCGCATCCACGTCTACCTTACCAAGTCGATTCGAATCAAATTTTGAAATTTTAGCTTCCCACTTCTTTTTTAGATGGAGAGATGATGCTCGGGAGTAATGTGTTTTTACATGCTCGTTGCTAGCGATTTACCATATGACAAATAGTTGACCCACTCAAAAACAGGAATCAAACTCAAAATGAAATATCTCGATTCAATGAAATAGCTCGTTCACCAGGGGGGGGGGGGGGGGGGGGGGGGGGGGGGGGGGGGGGGGGGGGGGGGGGGGGGGGGGGGGGGGGGGGGGGGGGGGGGGGGGGGGGGGGGGGGGGGGGGGGGGGGGGGGGGGGGGGGGGGGGGGGGGGGGGGGGGGGGGGGGGGGGGGGGGGGGGGGGGGGGGGGGGGGGGGGGGGGGGGGGGGGGGGGGGGGGGGGGGGGGGGGGGGGGGGGGGGGGGGGGGGGGGGGGGGGGGGGGGGGGGGGGGGGGGGGGGGGGGGGGGGGGGGGGGGGGGGGGGGGGGGGGGGGGGGGGGGGGGGGGGGGGGGGGGGGGGGGGGGGGGGGGGGGGGGGGGGGGGGGGGGGGGGGGGGGGGGGGGGGGGGGGGGGGGGGGGGGGGGGGGGGGGGGGGGGGGGGGGGGCGCACACTATGTATGATTCTCTAGTCCAAGCTAAATAGCTTGGGTGCACTCATCGTACGCACACAAATTCCCTGGCTCGTTGCCCATAACTCTCTCACGCACCACTCTGTCGTCTGGGAGCTCTTCCCTCTCTCTCTCTCTCAAACTCTCCATCTCACTGGGTCACACATACACATGCATATCTCACCCGCACTCGATAGACCAATCCAAAACTCTATCTCTCTTCCTCGTTCTCTCTCCATCTCACATGCACACACACACAATCTCATGCCTAGCCAAGTATGATGGTCCCTCACTCAATTGTAGGCACACGCAGTCCCCCTATATGTATATGACTTGATAATTCTTAGTCTCCATCACAAACATGTGCATGGTCTATCTCGATTTCTCTCGGGGCATCTTTCTATCGCACACGCACCTCGTCCCTCGATCTCCCACCCATATAGTCCCCTCATGATCTCGAGGGGATCTCTCTATCACAAACATACCCTCTCTCCCTCCCCATGCGTCCATCTTCTCCATGCGTCCCTCTCAAACTTTGTTCCTTTTTGGCCAGACCTCTATTGGACATGTGCTATAGGGGTGTCTCTCCGTTGCAAACAATCATGCACTAGCTATCTTCATGTATCTCCTCACCTCACTTTTCTATCTTGGAGATGCATGCGTGATATGTTTGCATAAGAAACGAACACCCACACACACACACACTCTCTCTCTCTCTAATTTATCGTTTGTTGTCCCTTTCTCTTTCACACGGGGGGGGGGGGGGGGGGGGGGGGGGGGGGGGGGGGGGGGGGGGGGGGGGGGGGGGGGGGGGGGGGGGGGGGGGGGGGGGGGGGGGGGGGGGGGGGGGGGGGGGGGGGGGGGGGGGGGGGGGGGGGGGGGGGGGGGGGGGGGGGGGGGGGGGGGGGGGGGGGGGGGGGGGGGGGGGGGGGGGGGGGGGGGGGGGGGGGGGGGGGGGGGGGGGGGGGGGGGGGGGGGGGGGGGGGGGGGGGGGGGGGGGGGGGGGGGGGGGGGGGGGGGGGGGGGGGGGGGGGGGGGGGGGGGGGGGGGGGGGGGGGGGGGGGGGGGGGGGGGGGGGGGGGGGGGGGGGGGGGGGGGGGGGGGGGGGGGGGGGGGGGGGGGGGGGGGGGGGGGGGGGGGGGGGGGGGGGGGGGGGGGGGGGGGGGGGGGGGGGGGGGGGGGGGGGGGGGGGGGGGGGGGGGGGGGGGGGGGGGGGGGGGGGGGGGGGGGGGGGGGGGGGGGGGGGGGGGGGGGGGGGGGGGGGGGGGGGGGGGGGGGGGGGGGGGGGGGGGGGGGGGGGGGGGGGGGGGGGGGGGGGGGGGGGGGGGGGGGGGGGGGGGGGGGGGGGGGGGGGGGGGGGGGGGGGGGGGGGGGGGGGGGGGGGGGGGGGGGGGGGGGTAGGACGACGAGATCGACGACGGATCCTCATCCGGTGCGGTGGATGAGGGACGTCGAGGTGCTGCTGTGGACGACATCATCGGGGAAGAGGCTCCGGCTGGGTGGCGGACGGAGGAGGGTGCGAGGCTTCGCAGGTTTTTGCGGCCTCGATGTATGAATTGGTGGGCGGATGGGATGGTATGAGGGAACCATGGTTTAGGGACGCGCTTGTCCGAAATGTGGGGTAAGTTACGAAAGTACCCCCACCGATTTGAGCTTGCCGGTTCTTTCGGTTCAGGGGTATCACGGGTATTTCATGTGTCGGGATTTCACAGGAGGTGGGAGTTTTCGCGCGCGTTGTAATTTTGGGATACCAAGGCGCGGGTTGACATGGAGGGAGTTTTCGGAGCACAACGAGACAAAGATATATCTTAAATATTTCGGGTAACAAGGCGCGGGTTGAAGAGGCGGGAGTTTCGCAGCACGATAGACAGAGATGCTAGCTTGAAATTTCGGCAAAACAAGGCGCGGCTTGAAATTTCGGGAGAACAAGCTTAACGTGTACAAAAAAAGACAATTCGCCCCTCATCACTAGAGAGAGCCATGTCCCGGTTTAGTATATTACTAGAAATGCATTCAAATACAACAACAACAAAATAAAAATATCGGGACAACAAACATAACGTGTACGGTACCAGCTCAATTTGCACTTCCCTGAACAATAAAAAAATAATTCGTCTTGTCTAGCATATGGACTAAATTTGAGTACATTTTCCCTGTTTAAATGGGATTGTACTCGGGTTAGTTATACAACCATCTAAATATTATCCTCACAACACATGACATGAATATAGGAGAAGTAAATTCCTATATAAATACGAACTACATGTACATACGTTCTCAAATTCAAATATATGTATCCATTTTATGTTGAATTCAAATCATAGTACATGTATGCTCTAGCTAGATGTTCGGAATCTAAACCATGTATGATACTACATACAATGTGTTTAACACGCACAACACACACAAACACCATTTAGACTAGTAGGGTACATGTGCATTGCATGCATGAGATTTGGTAACCAAATTATGAATAAATACCACATTATAGCATGTAAGCTTTGATGGGGGGGGGGGGGGGGGGGGGGGGGGGGGGGGGGGGGGGGGGGGGGGGGGGGGGGGGGGGGGGGGGGGGGGGGGGGGGGGGGGGGGGGGGGGGGGGGGGGGGGGGGGGGGGGGGGGGGGGGGGGGGGGGGGGGGGGGGGGGGGGGGGGGGGGGGGGGGGGGGGGGGGGGGGGGGGGGGGGGGGGGGGGGGGGGGGGGGGGGGGGGGGGGGGGGGGGGGGGGGGGGGGGGGGGGGGGGGGGGGGGGGGGGGGGGGGGGGGGGGGGGGGGGGGGGGGGGGGGGGGGGGGGGGGGGGGGGGGGGGGGGGGGGGGGGGGGGGGGGGGGGGGGGGGGGGGGGGGGGGGGGGGGGGGGGGGGGGGGGGGGGGGGGGGGGGGGGGGGGGGGGGGGGGGGGGGGGGGGGGGGGGGGGGGGGGGGGGGGGGGGGGGGGGGGGGGGGGGGGGGGGGGGGGGGGGGGGGGGGGGGGGGGGGGGGGGGGGGGGGGGGGGGGGGGGGGGGGGGGGGGGGGGGGGGGGGGGGGGGGGGGGGGGGGGGGGGGGGGGGGGGGGGGGGGGGGGGGGGGGGGGGGGGGGGGGGGGGGGGGGGGGGGGGGGGGGGGGGGGGGGGGGGGGGGGGGGGGGGGGGGGGGGGGGGGGGGGGGGGGGGGGGGGGGGGGGGGGGGGGGGGGGGGGGGGGGGGGGGGGGGGGGGGGGGGGGGGGGGGGGGGGGGGGGGGGGGGGGGGGGGGGGGGGGGGGGGGGGGGGGGGGGGGGGGGGGGGGGGGGGGGGGGGGGGGGGGGGGGGGGGGGGGGGGGGGGGGGGGGGGGGGGGGGGGGGGGGGGGGGGGGGGGGGGGGGGGGGGGGGGGGGGGGGGGGGGGGGGGGGGGGGGGGGGGGGGGGGGGGGGGGGGGGGGGGGGGGGGGGGGGGGGGGGGGGGGGGGGGGGGGGGGGGGGGGGGGGGGGGGGGGGGGGGGGGGGGGGGGGGGGGGGGGGGGGGGGGGGGGGGGGGGGGGGGGGGGGGGGGGGGGGGGGGGGGGGGGGGGGGGGGGGGGGGGGGGGGGGGGGGGGGGGGGGGGGGGGGGGGGGGGGGGGGGGGGGGGGGGGTTGTAATGTATACACATTGAACAAGGTCAGACTGGTTTGAATTTGAGATACCTATGGCAGACATCGTTTGGCCACATTGCATCCATGCATGGACACACTATGTTAATTGGAGATGATGGGTGGCTGTCGCATCACATATCTATATCTATACCCCTATATATATATATATTATTTTATATTTTTTATATAGTGTGCAGATAACTTTAACTTTGAAAGATGGTCGTTGGATGAGGCCAATCCGAAGGTGCAGAGCTGGCAAATTTGAGCACTACTGGCCGTTGGATATCATCTAGATTCCACCAGATTTTGCCACATGTACAATCTAGAAGACTCTATGGTTAAACTTAAGCATAATGCACAAATCTCAAAACACAAGCACTTCTTCTTTGTTCTAGAATCTTCTGTATCAGAATTTTCTAGAATCTTCCGTATCAGAATTGCCCAAATGTTTTTCTACATGATTTTTTTTACTTTATGCCTTACAACGCACAATTCCATGAATCTTAAAATAGATTAGGGGGGGGGGGGGGGGGGGGGGGGGGGGGGGGGGGGGGGGGGGGGGGGGGGGGGGGGGGGGGGGGGGGGGGGGGGGGGGGGGGGGGGGGGGGGGGGGGGGGGGGGGGGGGGGGGGGGGGGGGGGGGGGGGGGGGGGGGGGGGGGGGGGGGGGGGGGGGGGGGGGGGGGGGGGGGGGGGGGGGGGGGGGGGGGGGGGGGGGGGGGGGGGGGGGGGGGGGGGGGGGGGGGGGGGGGGGGGGGGGGGGGGGGGGGGGGGGGGGGGGGGGGGGGGGGGGGGGGGGGGGGGGGGGGGGGGGGGGGGGGGGGGGGGGGGGGGGGGGGGGGGGGGGGGGGGGGGGGGGGGGGGGGGGGGGGGGGGGGGGGGGGGGGGGGGGGGGGGGGGGGGGGGGGGGGGGGGGGGGGGGGGGGGGGGGGGGGGGGGGGGGGGGGGGGGGGGGGGGGGGGGGGGGGGGGGGGGGGGGGGGGGGGGGGGGGGGGGGGGGGGGGGGGGGGGGGGGGGGGGGGGGGGGGGGGGGGGGGGGGGGGGGGGGGGGGGGGGGGGGGGGGGGGGGGGGGGGGGGGGGGGGGGGGGGGGGGGGGGGGGGGGGGGGGGGGGGGGGGGGGGGGGGGGGGGGGGGGGGGGGGGGGGGGGGGGGGGGGGGGGGGGGGGGGGGGGGGGGGGGGGGGGGGGGGGGGGGGGGGGGGGGGGGGGGGGGGGGGGGGGGGGGGGGGGGGGGGGGGGGGGGGGGGGGGGGGGGGGGGGGGGGGGGGGGGGGGGGGGGGGGGGGGGGGGGGGGGGGGGGGGGGGGGGGGGGGGGGGGGGGGGGGGGGGGGGGGGGGGGGGGGGGGGGGGGGGGGGGGGGGGGGGGGGGGGGGGGGGGGGGGGGGGGGGGGGGGGGGGGGGGGGGGGGGGGGGGGGGGGGGGGGGGGGGGGGGGGGGGGGGGGGGGGGGGAATCCCAACACGCGAAATGCCCGTGATACCCCTGAACCGAAAGAACCGCCTAGGTCAAATCGGTGGGGGTAATTTCATAACTTACCTGACATTTCGGACAAGCGCGTCCCTAAGCCATGGTTCCCCACTCCCATCCCATCCGCCCACCCATTCATACACCGAGGCCGCGAAAACCCATGAAGCCACACCCTCCTCCATCCGCCACCCAGCCAGAGCCTCTTCCTCGATGATGTTGTCCACAGCAACACCTCGACGTCCCTCATCCACCGTACCGGATGAGGATACGTCGTCGATCTCGTCGTCCCGCCGGTTCAGCCACCCCGTCCTCCACCTCCAAGGGGCTACCCCGACATTCCCCTCATCTTTCACGCCACCTCCATTCCCACACCGCCGTCTTCACCTGCACCACCGAAAGAGCATCATCATCACCGTTTCCTTCGAATGAAGCTGAGCCCTAATCGGTGCCACCAAAGAGGTTGTACACTAATCGCCGCATTTTCTTCTTGATTCGATCTCACGGTGCTGCCGGCGCTCGGTCCCGAGCCGACATGGCGTGGCTCCATCCACGGCGGTGTCACCGGCCACTTCCTCCACGGCGTCGCTCCCTCGGTGGCGACGTCCACATCAGTAGGAGCTGCTGCTGCTTTAGCTCTCGCTCGCGCTGCTTCTCTGCTCTTGCTCTCGGTCCCCTGCTTGGTCTGCTCTTGCTCGCGCTGTTGCTCTCGCTCTTGCTCTTGCTTGTGATGCTGCTCCGATTTAGCTACACTTCAGTCGACTGAATCGACTTTTGGGTCAGTTAATTTTCAGGGGGTTGGGGGGCTCGCCGGAGTTAAGGAAGAACCAGCCGCAGCGGGGAGGGGGGCTCGCCAGAGAGGTACCCCAGTATCTATCTTAGGGTTCAGGGTGGGGGCGGTGGTCACCGATGGTGGTGGGGCTGTGGCGTGGGGATCGCCGGAGAAAAGCTCAGCACGGGGGGGCCTAGAGGGATGGCCGGGGCGGCGGCGGACCGGCGGTGGGGAGTGGTTTCGGGGCGGGCGAGGAGGCGCACCGCCGGCCGCGGGCGGTGGGGGCGGCTGTTTGGCCGGTGGTGGCTGGCGGCTCAGGGTAACCTCACCTGATGCTGCTACATGACCAGCTGCCCCGGCTCTCGCACGCACTGCTGCTGCTGCTACTGCTTTCCTGCTACTAGTGCGTTCAGTTTCGACAGAAAAGGGGGGGGGGGGGGGGGGGGGGGGGGGGGGGGGGGGGGGGGGGGGGGGGGGGGGGGGGGGGGGGGGGGGGGGGGGGGGGGGGGGGGGGGGGGGGGGGGGGGGGGGGGGGGGGGGGGGGGGGGGGGGGGGGGGGGGGGGGGGGGGGGGGGGGGGGGGGGGGGGGGGGGGGGGGGGGGGGGGGGGGGGGGGGGGGGGGGGGGGGGGGGGGGGGGGGGGGGGGGGGGGGGGGGGGGGGGGGGGGGGGGGGGGGGGGGGGGGGGGGGGGGGGGGGGGGGGGGGGGGGGGGGGGGGGGGGGGGGGGGGGGGGGGGGGGGGGGGGGGGGGGGGGGGGGGGGGGGGGGGGGGGGGGGGGGGGGGGGGGGGGGGGGGGGGGGGGGGGGGGGGGGGGGGGGGGGGGGGGGGGGGGGGGGGGGGGGGGGGGGGGGGGGGGGGGGGGGGGGGGGGGGGGGGGGGGGGGGGGGGGGGGGGGGGGGGGGGGGGGGGGGGGGGGGGGGGGGGGGGGGGGGGGGGGGGGGGGGGGGGGGGGGGGGGGGGGGGGGGGGGGGGGGGGGGGGGGGGGGGGGGGGGGGGGGGGGGGGGGGGGGGGGGGGGGGGGGGGGGGGGGGGGGGGGGGGGGGGGGGGGGGGGGGGGGGGGGGGGGGGGGGGGGGGGGGGGGGGGGGGGGGGGGGGGGGGGGGGGGGGGGGGGGGGGGGGGGGGGGGGGGGGGGGGGGGGGGGGGGGGGGGGGGGGGGGGGGGGGGGGGGGGGGGGGGGGGGGGGGGGGGGGGGGGGGGGGGGGGGGGGGGGGGGGGGGGGGGGGGGGGGGGGGGGGGGGGGGGGGGGGGGGGGGGGGGGGGGGGGGGGGGGGGGGGGGGGGGGGGGGGGGGGGGGGGGGGGGGGGGGGGGGGGGGGGGGGGGGGGGGGGGGGGGGGGGGGGGGGGGGGGGGGGGGGGGGGGGGGGGGGGGGGGGGGGGGGGGGGGGGGGGGGGGGGGGGGGGGGGGGGGGGGGGGGGGGGGGGGGGGGGGGGGGGGGGGGGGGGGGGGGGGGGGGGGGGGGGGGGGGGGGGGGGGGGGGGGGGGGGGGGGGGGGGGGGGGGGGGGGGGGGGGGGGGGGGGGGGGGGGGGGGGGGGGGGGGGGGGGGGGGGGGGGGGGGGGGGGGGGGGGGGGGGGGGGGGGGGGGGGGGGGGGGGGGGGGGGGGGGGGGGGGGGGGGGGGGGGGGGGGGGGGGGGGGGGGGGGGGGGGGGGGGGGGGGGGGGGGGGGGGGGGGGGGGGGGGGGGGGGGGGGGGGGGGGGGGGGGGGGGGGGGGGGGGGGGGGGGGGGGGGGGGGGGGGGGGGGGGGGGGGGGGGGGGGGGGGGGGGGGGGGGGGGGGGGGGGGGGGGGGGGGGGGGGGGGGGGGGGGGGGGGGGGGGGGGGGGGGGGGGGGGGGGGGGGGGGGGGGGGGGGGGGGGGGGGGGGGGGGGGGGGGGGGGGGGGGGGGGGGGGGGGGGGGGGGGGGGGGGGGGGGGGGGGGGGGGGGGGGGGGGGGGGGGGGGGGGGGGGGGGGGGGGGGGGGGGGGGGGGGGGGGGGGGGGGGGGGGGGGGGGGGGGGGGGGGGGGGGGGGGGGGGGGGGGGGGGGGGGGGGGGGGGGGGGGGGGGGGGGGGGGGGGGGGGGGGGGGGGGGGGGGGGGGGGGGGGGGGGGGGGGGGGGGGGGGGGGGGGGGGGGGGGGGGGGGGGGGGGGGGGGGGGGGGGGGGGGGGGGGGGGGGGGGGGGGGGGGGGGGGGGGGGGGGGGGGGGGGGGGGGGGGGGGGGGGGGGGGGGGGGGGGGGGGGGGGGGGGGGGGGGGGGGGGGGGGGGGGGGGGGGGGGGGGGGGGGGGGGGGGGGGGGGGGGGGGGGGGGGGGGGGGGGGGGGGGGGGGGGGGGGGGGGGGGGGGGGGGGGGGGGGGGGGGGGGGGGGGGGGGGGGGGGGGGGGGGGGGGGGGGGGGGGGGGGGGGGGGGGGGGGGGGGGGGGGGGGGGGGGGGGGGGGGGGGGGGGGGGGGGGGGGGGGGGGGGGGGGGGGGGGGGGGGGGGGGGGGGGGGGGGGGGGGGGGGGGGGGGGGGGGGGGGGGGGGGGGGGGGGGGGGGGGGGGGGGGGGGGGGGGGGGGGGGGGGGGGGGGGGGGGGGGGGGGGGGGGGGGGGGGGGGGGGGGGGGGGGGGGGGGGGGGGGGGGGGGGGGGGGGGGGGGGGGGGGGGGGGGGGGGGGGGGGGGGGGGGGGGGGGGGGGGGGGGGGGGGGGGGGGGGGGGGGGGGGGGGGGGGGGGGGGGGGGGGGGGGGGGGGGGGGGGGGGGGGGGGGGGGGGGGGGGGGGGGGGGGGGGGGGGGGGGGGGGGGGGGGGGGGGGGGGGGGGGGGGGGGGGGGGGGGGGGGGGGGGGGGGGGGGGGGGGGGGGGGGGGGGGGGGGGGGGGGGGGGGGGGGGGGGGGGGGGGGGGGGGGGGGGGGGGGGGGGGGGGGGGGGGGGGGGGGGGGGGGGGGGGGGGGGGGGGGGGGGGGGGGGGGGGGGGGGGGGGGGGGGGGGGGGGGGGGGGGGGGGGGGGGGGGGGGGGGGGGGGGGGGGGGGGGGGGGGGGGGGGGGGGGGGGGGGGGGGGGGGGGGGGGGGGGGGGGGGGGGGGGGGGGGGGGGGGGGGGGGGGGGGGGGGGGGGGGGGGGGGGGGGGGGGGGGGGGGGGGGGGGGGGGGGGGGGGGGGGGGGGGGGGGGGGGGGGGGGGGGGGGGGGGGGGGGGGGGGGGGGGGGGGGGGGGGGGGGGGGGGGGGGGGGGGGGGGGGGGGGGGGGGGGGGGGGGGGGGGGGGGGGGGGGGGGGGGGGGGGGGGGGGGGGGGGGGGGGGGGGGGGGGGGGGGGGGGGGGGGGGGGGGGGGGGGGGGGGGGGGGGGGGGGGGGGGGGGGCCGGCAATGCCGCCGTGGATGGAGCCGCGCCATGTCGGCTCGGGACCGAGCGCCGACAGCACCGTGAGATCGAATCAAGAAGAAAATGCGGTGATTAGTGTACAACCTCTTTGGTGGTGCCGATTAGGCCTCATCTTCATCCGAGGAAACGGTGATGATGATGCTCTTTCGGTGGTGCAGGTGAAGATGGTAGTGTGGGAATGGAGGTGGCGCGAAAGACAAGGGGAACGTCGGGGCAGCTCCTTGGAGGTGGAGGACGTGGTGGCTGAACCGGTGGGACGACGAGGTCGACGATGGATCCTCATCTGGTACGGTGGATGAGGGATGTCGAGGTATTGCTGTGGACGACATCGTCGGGGAAGAGGCTCCGGCCTGGTGGCGGACTGAGGAGGGTGTGGGGCTTCGCGGGTTTTCACGGCCTCGGTGTACGAATGGGTGGGCGGATGGGATGGGAGTGGGGAACCATGGCTTAGAGACGTGGTTGTCCGAAATGTGGGGTAAGTTACAAAAGTACCACCACCAATTTGACCTAGGCGGTTCTTTCAGTGCAGGGGTATCACGGGCATTTCGCGTGTTGGGATTTCACAGGAGGTGGGAGTTTTCGCGCGCGTTGTAATTTTGGAATAGCAAGGCGCTGGTTGAGATGGAGGGAGTTGTCGGAGCACAACAAGACAAAGATATATCTTAAATATTTCGGGTTAACAAGGCGCGGGTTGAAATTTCCGGACAAGCCTAACATGTACTGTACCAAATCAACTCGTACTTTCGTCGATGAAAAAATAAAAAGAAATCAATTCGCAGCACACAAGAGAGTCTAGTCCCGTGTACTGTACCAAATCAATTCACACTACAAATGTCATTCAGAACTTTGAATTCATGTTATGTTCAATTAAAATATTTCAGGGGGGGGATTCCACCGAGATCGAGCCACATGTTTGAGTGGTGACCAGGTCATCTATTGCAGAGCTGGATTCCCGTGGCGGCGGGCCGGCGGCTGAAGATGAGATGCACAGACGAAGCGCTGCTTTTTTCATTAGGGAAAATGCAGTGGGAGCCTAGGAGGTGGAGGATATGATGCATCTGGTCTTTTAGTGTGGTCTTTTAGAGTGGCTCGTCTGTTACAGAAAATGGAGGCGATGACCACTTTATGTATCGCACGAAGAAGTAGTATTGGGATCATGTGGAGTTCGAGCTAATTTATAGGGAGGGCAAAAGAAGATGCATGGAAGTGGAGAGGACGACTCATTTTTTTCTTCATCGCCTAGATCAGTTCCCGTCTAGTCGTTTCTGGTGGATTTATGATGGGCTACTTTTATTGCCAGTTCGCTAGTGGCATAAAATAGAACGGTTGGAAACGGATGGGCCGCCATGTAGGCTAGACTTATGGGCTGCCAGTTTGCTAGCAATAGAAAACTAAACGCGCAGAAAAACAAACCACAAGAGAAAAACCGAATGGTCACTTTTTTAGACGAAGGCTGTAGAGAGGCGATGACATGGCAGAATATTTGAGGTTGATAGGCTGATGAGGTGGATAGGCTACATGTCAAAACAAATAAGTTAGTGGGGATGAACTATTTAGGTACTATACATACCACATTATAGCATGTAAGCTTTGAGTCATATATGCATGATGTAGATGTTTGTTTAATTCTTATAGTTCATTTCATTCAAAATCATCTAGTTTTTATAAGAAAGCCAATCTATTTTAAGATTCATGGATTGTGCGTTGTAAAGCATAAAGTAAAAACAAATAATAGTAGATCATGTAGACAAACATTTGGGCAATTTTGATACGGAAGATTCTAGAATAAAGAAGAAGTGCTTGTGTTTTGAGGTTTGTGCATGGGGGGGGGGGGGGGGGGGGGGGGGGGGGGGGGGGGGGGGGGGGGGGGGGGGGGGGGGGGGGGGGGGGGGGGGGGGGGGGGGGGGGGGGGGGGGGGGGGGGGGGGGGGGGGGGGGGGGGGGGGGGGGGGGGGGGGGGGGGGGGGGGGGGGGGGGGGGGGGGGGGGGGGGGGGGGGGGGGGGGGGGGGGGGGGGGGGGGGGGGGGGGGGGGGGGGGGGGGGGGGGGGGGGGGGGGGGGGGGGGGGGGGGGGGGGGGGGGGGGGGGGGGGGGGGGGGGGGGGGGGGGGGGGGGGGGGGGGGGGGGGGGGGGGGGGGGGGGGGGGGGGGGGGGGGGGGGGGGGGGGGGGGGGGGGGGGGGGGGGGGGGGGGGGGGGGGGGGGGGGGGGGGGGGGGGGGGGGGGGGGGGGGGGGGGGGGGGGGGGGGGGGGGGGGGGGGGGGGGGGGGGGGGGGGGGGGGGGGGGGGGGGGGGGGGGGGGGGGGGGGGGGGGGGGGGGGGGGGGGGGGGGGGGGGGGGGGGGGGGGGGGGGGGGGGGGGGGGGGGGGGGGGGGGGGGGGGGGGGGGGGGGGGGGGGGGGGGGGGGGGGGGGGGGGGGGGGGGGGGGGGGGGGGGGGGGGGGGGGGGGGGGGGGGGGGGGGGGGGGGGGGGGGGGGGGGGGGGGGGGGGGGGGGGGGGGGGGGGGGGGGGGGGGGGGGGGGGGGGGGGGGGGGGGGGGGGGGGGGGGGGGGGGGGGGGGGGGGGGGGGGGGGGGGGGGGGGGGGGGGGGGGGGGGGGGGGGGGGGGGGGGGGGGGGGGGGGGGGGGGGGGGGGGGGGGGGGGGGGGGGGGGGGGGGGGGGGGGGGGGGGGGGGGGGGGGGGGGGGGGGGGGGGGGGGGGGGGGGGGGGGGGGGGGGGGGGGGGGGGGGGGGGGGGGGGGGGGGGGGGGGGGGGGGGGGGGGGGGGGGGGGGGGGGGGGGGGGGGGGGGGGGGGGGGGGGGGGGGGGGGGGGGGGGGGGGGGGGGGGGGGGGGGGGGGGGGGGGGGGGGGGGGGGGGGGGGGGGGGGGGGGGGGGGGGGGGGGGGGGGGGGGGGGGGGGGGGGGGGGGGGGGGGGGGGGGGGGGGGGGGGGGGGGGGGGGGGGGGGGGGGGGGGGGGGGGGGGGGGGGGGGGGGGGGGGGGGGGGGGGGGGGGGGGGGGGGGGGGGGGGGGGGGGGGGGGGGGGGGGGGGGGGGGGGGGGGGGGGGGGGGGGGGGGGGGGGGGGGGGGGGGGGGGGGGGGGGGGGGGGGGGGGGGGGGGGGGGGGGGGGGGGGGGGGGGGGGGGGGGGGGGGGGGGGGGGGGGGGGGGGGGGGGGGGGGGGGGGGGGGGGGGGGGGGGGGGGGGGGGGGGGGGGGGGGGGGGGGGGGGGGGGGGGGGGGGGGGGGGGGGGGGGGGGGGGGGGGGGGGGGGGGGGGGGGGGGGGGGGGGGGGGGGGGGGGGGGGGGGGGGGGGGGGGGGGGGGGGGGGGGGGGGGGGGGGGGGGGGGGGGGGGGGGGGGGGGGGGGGGGGGGGGGGGGGGGGGGGGGGGGGGGGGGGGGGGGGGGGGGGGGGGGGGGGGGGGGGGGGGGGGGGGGGGGGGGGGGGGGGGGGGGGGGGGGGGGGGGGGGGGGGGGGGGGGGGGGGGGGGGGGGGGGGGGGGGGGGGGGGGGGGGGGGGGGGGGGGGGGGGGGGGGGGGGGGGGGGGGGGGGGGGGGGGGGGGGGGGGGGGGGGGGGGGGGGGGGGGGGGGGGGGGGGGGGGGGGGGGGGGGGGGGGGGGGGGGGGGGGGGGGGGGGGGGGGGGGGGGGGGGGGGGGGGGGGGGGGGGGGGGGGGGGGGGGGGGGGGGGGGGGGGGGGGGGGGGGGGGGGGGGGGGGGGGGGGGGGGGGGGGGGGGGGGGGGGGGGGGGGGGGGGGGGGGGGGGGGGGGGGGGGGGGGGGGGGGGGGGGGGGGGGGGGGGGGGGGGGGGGGGGGGGGGGGGGGGGGGGGGGGGGGGGGGGGGGGGGGGGGGGGGGGGGGGGGGGGGGGGGGGGGGGGGGGGGGGGGGGGGGGGGGGGGGGGGGGGGGGGGGGGGGGGGGGGGGGGGGGGGGGGGGGGGGGGGGGGGGGGGGGGGGGGGGGGGGGGGGGGGGGGGGGGGGGGGGGGGGGGGGGGGGGGGGGGGGGGGGGGGGGGGGGGGGGGGGGGGGGGGGGGGGGGGGGGGGGGGGGGGGGGGGGGGGGGGGGGGGGGGGGGGGGGGGGGGGGGGGGGGGGGGGGGGGGGGGGGGGGGGGGGGGGGGGGGGGGGGGGGGGGGGGGGGGGGGGGGGGGGGGGGGGGGGGGGGGGGGGGGGGGGGGGGGGGGGGGGGGGGGGGGGGGGGGGGGGGGGGGGGGGGGGGGGGGGGGGGGGGGGGGGGGGGGGGGGGGGGGGGGGGGGGGGGGGGGGGGGGGGGGGGGGGGGGGGGGGGGGGGGGGGGGGGGGGGGGGGGGGGGGGGGGGGGGGGGGGGGGGGGGGGGGGGGGGGGGGGGGGGGGGGGGGGGGGGGGGGGGGGGGGGGGGGGGGGGGGGGGGGGGGGGGGGGGGGGGGGGGGGGGGGGGGGGGGGGGGGGGGGGGGGGGGGGGGGGGGGGGGGGGGGGGGGGGGGGGGGGGGGGGGGGGGGGGGGGGGGGGGGGGGGGGGGGGGGGGGGGGGGGGGGGGGGGGGGGGGGGGGGGGGGGGGGGGGGGGGGGGGGGGGGGGGGGGGGGGGGGGGGGGGGGGGGGGGGGGGGGGGGGGGGGGGGGGGGGGGGGGGGGGGGGGGGGGGGGGGGGGGGGGGGGGGGGGGGGGGGGGGGGGGGGGGGGGGGGGGGGGGGGGGGGGGGGGGGGGGGGGGGGGGGGGGGGGGGGGGGGGGGGGGGGGGGGGGGGGGGGGGGGGGGGGGGGGGGGGGGGGGGGGGGGGGGGGGGGGGGGGGGGGGGGGGGGGGGGGGGGGGGGGGGGGGGGGGGGGGGGGGGGGGGGGGGGGGGGGGGGGGGGGGGGGGGGGGGGGGGGGGGGGGGGGGGGGGGGGGGGGGGGGGGGGGGGGGGGGGGGGGGGGGGGGGGGGGGGGGGGGGGGGGGGGGGGGGGGGGGGGGGGGGGGGGGGGGGGGGGGGGGGGGGGGGGGGGGGGGGGGGGGGGGGGGGGGGGGGGGGGGGGGGGGGGGGGGGGGGGGGGGGGGGGGGGGGGGGGGGGGGGGGGGGGGGGGGGGGGGGGGGGGGGGGGGGGGGGGGGGGGGGGGGGGGGGGGGGGGGGGGGGGGGGGGGGGGGGGGGGGGGGGGGGGGGGGGGGGGGGGGGGGGGGGGGGGGGGGGGGGGGGGGGGGGGGGGGGGGGGGGGGGGGGGGGGGGGGGGGGGGGGGGGGGGGGGGGGGGGGGGGGGGGGGGGGGGGGGGGGGGGGGGGGGGGGGGGGGGGGGGGGGGGGGGGGGGGGGGGGGGGGGGGGGGGGGGGGGGGGGGGGGGGGGGGGGGGGGGGGGGGGGGGGGGGGGGGGGGGGGGGGGGGGGGGGGGGGGGGGGGGGGGGGGGGGGGGGGGGGGGGGGGGGGGGGGGGGGGGGGGGGGGGGGGGGGGGGGGGGGGGGGGGGGGGGGGGGGGGGGGGGGGGGGGGGGGGGGGGGGGGGGGGGGGGGGGGGGGGGGGGGGGGGGGGGGGGGGGGGGGGGGGGGGGGGGGGGGGGGGGGGGGGGGGGGGGGGGGGGGGGGGGGGGGGGGGGGGGGGGGGGGGGGGGGGGGGGGGGGGGGGGGGGGGGGGGGGGGGGGGGGGGGGGGGGGGGGGGGGGGGGGGGGGGGGGGGGGGGGGGGGGGGGGGGGGGGGGGGGGGGGGGGGGGGGGGGGGGGGGGGGGGGGGGGGGGGGGGGGGGGGGGGGGGGGGGGGGGGGGGGGGGGGGGGGGGGGGGGGGGGGGGGGGGGGGGGGGGGGGGGGGGGGGGGGGGGGGGGGGGGGGGGGGGGGGGGGGGGGGGGGGGGGGGGGGGGGGGGGGGGGGGGGGGGGGGGGGGGGGGGGGGGGGGGGGGGGGGGGGGGGGGGGGGGGGGGGGGGGGGGGGGGGGGGGGGGGGGGGGGGGGGGGGGGGGGGGGGGGGGGGGGGGGGGGGGGGGGGGGGGGGGGGGGGGGGGGGGGGGGGGGGGGGGGGGGGGGGGGGGGGGGGGGGGGGGGGGGGGGGGGGGGGGGGGGGGGGGGGGGGGGGGGGGGGGGGGGGGGGGGGGGGGGGGGGGGGGGGGGGGGGGGGGGGGGGGGGGGGGGGGGGGGGGGGGGGGGGGGGGGGGGGGGGGGGGGGGGGGGGGGGGGGGGGGGGGGGGGGGGGGGGGGGGGGGGGGGGGGGGGGGGGGGGGGGGGGGGGGGGGGGGGGGGGGGGGGGGGGGGGGGGGGGGGGGGGGGGGGGGGGGGGGGGGGGGGGGGGGGGGGGGGGGGGGGGGGGGGGGGGGGGGGGGGGGGGGGGGGGGGGGGGGGGGGGGGGGGGGGGGGGGGGGGGGGGGGGGGGGGGGGGGGGGGGGGGGGGGGGGGGGGGGGGGGGGGGGGGGGGGGGGGGGGGGGGGGGGGGGGGGGGGGGGGGGGGGGGGGGGGGGGGGGGGGGGGGGGGGGGGGGGGGGGGGGGGGGGGGGGGGGGGGGGGGGGGGGGGGGGGGGGGGGGGGGGGGGGGGGGGGGGGGGGGGGGGGGGGGGGGGGGGGGGGGGGGGGGGGGGGGGGGGGGGGGGGGGGGGGGGGGGGGGGGGGGGGGGGGGGGGGGGGGGGGGGGGGGGGGGGGGGGGGGGGGGGGGGGGGGGGGGGGGGGGGGGGGGGGGGGGGGGGGGGGGGGGGGGGGGGGGGGGGGGGGGGGGGGGGGGGGGGGGGGGGGGGGGGGGGGGGGGGGGGGGGGGGGGGGGGGGGGGGGGGGGGGGGGGGGGGGGGGGGGGGGGGGGGGGGGGGGGGGGGGGGGGGGGGGGGGGGGGGGGGGGGGGGGGGGGGGGGGGGGGGGGGGGGGGGGGGGGGGGGGGGGGGGGGGGGGGGGGGGGGGGGGGGGGGGGGGGGGGGGGGGGGGGGGGGGGGGGGGGGGGGGGGGGGGGGGGGGGGGGGGGGGGGGGGGGGGGGGGGGGGGGGGGGGGGGGGGGGGGGGGGGGGGGGGGGGGGGGGGGGGGGGGGGGGGGGGGGGGGGGGGGGGGGGGGGGGGGGGGGGGGGGGGGGGGGGGGGGGGGGGGGGGGGGGGGGGGGGGGGGGGGGGGGGGGGGGGGGGGGGGGGGGGGGGGGGGGGGGGGGGGGGGGGGGGGGGGGGGGGGGGGGGGGGGGGGGGGGGGGGGGGGGGGGGGGGGGGGGGGGGGGGGGGGGGGGGGGGGGGGGGGGGGGGGGGGGGGGGGGGGGGGGGGGGGGGGGGGGGGGGGGGGGGGGGGGGGGGGGGGGGGGGGGGGGGGGGGGGGGGGGGGGGGGGGGGGGGGGGGGGGGGGGGGGGGGGGGGGGGGGGGGGGGGGGGGGGGGGGGGGGGGGGGGGGGGGGGGGGGGGGGGGGGGGGGGGGGGGGGGGGGGGGGGGGGGGGGGGGGGGGGGGGGGGGGGGGGGGGGGGGGGGGGGGGGGGGGGGGGGGGGGGGGGGGGGGGGGGGGGGGGGGGGGGGGGGGGGGGGGGGGGGGGGGGGGGGGGGGGGGGGGGGGGGGGGGGGGGGGGGGGGGGGGGGGGGGGGGGGGGGGGGGGGGGGGGGGGGGGGGGGGGGGGGGGGGGGGGGGGGGGGGGGGGGGGGGGGGGGGGGGGGGGGGGGGGGGGGGGGGGGGGGGGGGGGGGGGGGGGGGGGGGGGGGGGGGGGGGGGGGGGGGGGGGGGGGGGGGGGGGGGGGGGGGGGGGGGGGGGGGGGGGGGGGGGGGGGGGGGGGGGGGGGGGGGGGGGGGGGGGGGGGGGGGGGGGGGGGGGGGGGGGGGGGGGGGGGGGGGGGGGGGGGGGGGGGGGGGGGGGGGGGGGGGGGGGGGGGGGGGGGGGGGGGGGGGGGGGGGGGGGGGGGGGGGGGGGGGGGGGGGGGGGGGGGGGGGGGGGGGGGGGGGGGGGGGGGGGGGGGGGGGGGGGGGGGGGGGGGGGGGGGGGGGGGGGGGGGGGGGGGGGGGGGGGGGGGGGGGGGGGGGGGGGGGGGGGGGGGGGGGGGGGGGGGGGGGGGGGGGGGGGGGGGGGGGGGGGGGGGGGGGGGGGGGGGGGGGGGGGGGGGGGGGGGGGGGGGGGGGGGGGGGGGGGGGGGGGGGGGGGGGGGGGGGGGGGGGGGGGGGGGGGGGGGGGGGGGGGGGGGGGGGGGGGGGGGGGGGGGGGGGGGGGGGGGGGGGGGGGGGGGGGGGGGGGGGGGGGGGGGGGGGGGGGGGGGGGGGGGGGGGGGGGGGGGGGGGGGGGGGGGGGGGGGGGGGGGGGGGGGGGGGGGCTCATCTGAAGAAAATGGCTGATGGAAAGAAGCCACAGAAAGGAGGAAAGAGGTCTGAGGTCAATACTGCTTTTGAGATCCCTGATGATATATACATGGACTATTGCACTCCTGATGAGGCCAAGTTTGGTAAGGAGGACAAAAATCAGCGCAAGGTGCGCATCCAAAGGATAGAGAGGAGATGGGCACGTGAATGGAGGGAGTACAGATATGTTACTCCTAAATATATGAAGAAATTCGCTCTAAATCCTCCATGCCCAAGACCTCCGTTGGCACCTGGCCAAGAAGCTGATCCCACAAGCATCAAAAGAGGTGAGGAATTTCCCAAGGAATGGGCCAAGCGCCAGGCCAAAATGGCCAAACAGGCAAAAGAAGCAGTGAGGAAATTCAATGAAGACTCTGCTGCTGCGACTGCCGCTGAGGTCTCTGTCAAGCCGAAGAAATCCATGACAAAGAAGCATGCGCATAAGTCAAGTGCTTCACCTTCAATGCCCTCAAGGCCAAGTTCCTCAGCAATGCCCTCACGACCAGAATCCTCAAAGCCCTCACGGCCAACTCCTCAAGCTGCTCCTGCTCATCCAAAGTCCTCAGCTGCTCCGACCAAATCCTCAGCACCTGTGCATCTCGCCACGTGCCAAAGGACAACAGACATCTCTATTGCCTCAGGAGCATCTGCTAGTTCCTCAGCTGGACCAAACTCTTCAACAGGACCTTCTCTGCTGAAGAAAAAGGCTACTGCTGGACAAGGTCCTCGACCAAGTCCTCACAAGAAACAAGTCGCATTCCAAGTGCCGTCTGATGAAGACGAAGCTGGTGATGAAGAACTTGCTGAAATCATCAGAGATAGGCAGATCAGGGCTGCTAGAGCCAAGGGCACAAATGTGCCACTGCTATTGGATCCGAAGAAGATCCTGGATTTCATTGATCTCTGGCACAAAGATCCAAACACTCCCCTGCCTGAGCTGAATCTCTCACCTGGTCAAAGTCACATGTTGTCAGCCTTCATTGCAGAAGAGAAATGGAAATATGAGAAGGCCAGGCAGATCAAGAAAGCACAGTACAGGAAGGAAAAATTCCTAAAGAACAACGTTGTCTCTATGACAACTGAAGAACTTGTAAAGATCCAGTCTGAAATCAAAACCCTCAGTGATGACTTCAATGCTTACTATGCTGATTGGCAAGGAGCCAAAGTCAGGTTTGTTAAACTGACAGAAATGTTCACTCCAAAGGTTGCAGCTCCTTCGCAACCAGAAATTCCTCAAGCCGAAGCATCTGCTCAGTCAACTGAAGAAAATATGAGTTCCAGGGCTGATGACTGCATTCCAGCCGCTGAAGAAATTGCCAGGGCATCCACTAGTGGTGCGCCTGAAGAAAATGAACCAAATTCCTCTGCTCTTCCTGCACCTACCCCAACTCCAATCCTTCCATCTGCGTCAGATGTGAAGAAGACCAAGGCTGCAGAACGTACAACAGTGAAGAAAAGGAAAGCATCAGCTCCTTCAGATTCTTCAGCTCCAAAGAAAATGAAGTCTATGACCAGCTCTTTTGCAAACCCCATTGATGCTGTTCCTATCTCAACTATGCCCTCAAAGGAAATCGTCCCTTTTGATGAAGAATATGTGATCCCTAGCGGATCTGATGAAGAAAATCCTTCTGCTGCTTCGTCAGAGCAGTTGGATGAAGAAATTGAGGCGGATGAAATCCCGTCAACACCAGTTGTTTCCTCGCCTATGCCTCAGTTCACAGCTGAAGAGGCCGGCGTTGAAGAATTAGACGAAAACAATTCTGACGTGGACATTGGGAGTACTACTCCATTGATGAATGATGACTTTTGGGAAAGTCAGCATCCCAACACTCCTCTGTTCACACCACTGCAACAAATTCCTCAGTCCGCAGCACATACTGTTCCATTGGGCTCTGAAGAAACTCACCCCACTTCGTCTGTTCGTGAAGAAATTCCAGCCACTAGTGCTGAAGAAACTGCTGTTGATGAACATCTGAAGACACAGACTGCCACTGAAGAAGAACCTGAAATTCCTCAGCCTGAAGAACCTGAGATTGCGATTCCTGAGGTTGTGATGCAATTCACTAACACTCCTCTGCCCAAGCCAAAGGATCCATTCTCACGGAAGCAAAAATTCAAGGCTGATGATTTCTTCGGCGAGCATGTATTCTTCATAGACTACAACCCCTATGATTCTGCTCGCATAAGGAAGAGGCGTTTTTGGACTACCAGTCAGGCAAATTTCTATTCCTCAGTGTTGTTTAACAAAGACAAAGTCTTCGATCATGAGCACATTCCTCACGTGGACATGGAATTTCTGCCGTGTTTCATGCCAGTCCTCAGTGTTCTTCATGACGCTGGACTGCTAAATTTCTGCACTGATATATGTGATTGGAATGAAGAACTCATTCTTCAATTTTATGCAACGCTGCACATCACCGGAGACTCTGAAGATGTGAACTCATGGGTGCTGGACTGGATGTCTGAAAACACTCACTTCAAGGCACCAGCTACTGAATTGCTTCGTGCCTTACCACTCAGTCCTCCCCTTGAAGCTGCTCGTTGCGTCTACAGTGAACCTGAGCTTACAGATCACTATATGCAAGTGCTGATGAAGCCATTGAAGCCAGGTCAGGCCCCAAGAACAAAATTTCTCGTGAAGGAATTGCTATATGTGCCTCGGACTGTCTATCATATTCTGGCGAAGACATTGAGTCCTATCAAGGGCCACAACTCGAATGACGAAGAAGTCGTTGCTGCACCTACCCCAACTCCAATCCTTCCATCTGCGTCAGATGTGAAGAAGACCGGGGGGGGGGGGGGGGGGGGGGGGGGGGGGGGGGGGGGGGGGGGGGGGGGGGGGGGGGGGGGGGGGGGGGGGGGGGGGGGGGGGGGGGGGGGGGGGGGGGGGGGGGGGGGGGGGGGGGGGGGGGGGGGGGGGGGGGGGGGGGGGGGGGGGGGGGGGGGGGGGGGGGGGGGGGGGGGGGGGGGGGGGGGGGGGGGGGGGGGGGGGGGGGGGGGGGGGGGGGGGGGGGGGGGGGGGGGGGGGGGGGGGGGGGGGGGGGGGGGGGGGGGGGGGGGGGGGGGGGGGGGGGGGGGGGGGGGGGGGGGGGGGGGGGGGGGGGGGGGGGGGGGGGGGGGGGGGGGGGGGGGGGGGGGGGGGGGGGGGGGGGGGGGGGGGGGGGGGGGGGGGGGGGGGGGGGGGGGGGGGGGGGGGGGGGGGGGGGGGGGGGGGGGGGGGGGGGGGGGGGGGGGGGGGGGGGGGGGGGGGGGGGGGGGGGGGGGGGGGGGGGGGGGGGGGGGGGGGGGGGGGGGGGGGGGGGGGGGGGGGGGGGGGGGGGGGGGGGGGGGGGGGGGGGGGGGGGGGGGGGGGGGGGGGGGGGGGGGGGGGGGGGGGGGGGGGGGGGGGGGGGGGGGGGGGGGGGGGGGGGGGGGGGGGGGGGGGGGGGGGGGGGGGGGGGGGGGGGGGGGGGGGGGGGGGGGGGGGGGGGGGGGGGGGGGGGGGGGGGGGGGGGGGGGGGGGGGGGGGGGGGGGGGGGGGGGGGGGGGGGGGGGGGGGGGGGGGGGGGGGGGGGGGGGGGGGGGGGGGGGGGGGGGGGGGGGGGGGGGGGGGGGGGGGGGGGGGGGGGGGGGGGGGGGGGGGGGGGGGGGGGGGGGGGGGGGGGGGGGGGGGGGGGGGGGGGGGGGGGGGGGGGGGGGGGGGGGGGGGGGGGGGGGGGGGGGGGGGGGGGGGGGGGGGGGGGGGGGGGGGGGGGGGGGGGGGGGGGGGGGGGGGGGGGGGGGGGGGGGGGGGGGGGGGGGGGGGGGGGGGGGGGGGGGGGGGGGGGGGGGGGGGGGGGGGGGGGGGGGGGGGGGGGGGGGGGGGGGGGGGGGGGGGGGGGGGGGGGGGGGGGGGGGGGGGGGGGGGGGGGGGGGGGGGGGGGGGGGGGGGGGGGGGGGGGGGGGGGGGGGGGGGGGGGGGGGGGGGGGGGGGGGGGGGGGGGGGGGGGGGGGGGGGGGGGGGGGGGGGGGGGGGGGGGGGGGGGGGGGGGGGGGGGGGGGGGGGGGGGGGGGGGGGGGGGGGGGGGGGGGGGGGGGGGGGGGGGGGGGGGGGGGGGGGGGGGGGGGGGGGGGGGGGGGGGGGGGGGGGGGGGGGGGGGGGGGGGGGGGGGGGGGGGGGGGGGGGGGGGGGGGGGGGGGGGGGGGGGGGGGGGGGGGGGGGGGGGGGGGGGGGGGGGGGGGGGGGGGGGCAGGAATAGCACACGGCAACTGGAGGTTCACTCGAATATTCATTCGTGTGGGTGTAGGGGTCAATATGGGTGTCCACGGCTCCGATGTTGATCATTGATCGGAAAGTGTTCCGGTCATGTATATACTTCACCGAACCTATAGGGTCACACGCTTAAGGGTCATCTATCTGCTGAACGCTAGACAGGGAGTCCGAGAGAAAGTCACCGAAAATGTTTCGGAGACAACGGAAGAGTTCCGAGAGAGAGAACACCGAAAGAGTTTCGGTAAAACCGAAAAGGTGTTTCGGAATATATTATTAGGTCAAATAGGGTTTCGGCATCGCATGGAAATTTTCAGAGGATGTCAGAAATGGTCTGGGAACTTCTGGGAATTTTCAGAGAGAAAAAACGGAAATGTTCCGAAACTGCCGTAACCACTGTTGATGCTTTCCGCTGATAAAAACCACCGCACCGAAATTGTTTTGGATCATGCCCAGAATAATTTTAGAGGGTGCCAAAAATGTTCTGGGACCTTCTGCAATTTTTAGAAAAAGTTTCGCGGAAAACATCTTGTCTCAGCGCGAGGGGAC
>JAAAWM010011817.1:0-105000 GCA_036873465.1 Thinopyrum obtusiflorum | reverse complement strand
CGACAACGCGATTGATGTAGTCATACTCTTCGTGATCCGGTCATGATCCAATCTGATCTAGCGCCGAACGGACGACACCTCCGCGTTCAGCACACGTGTGGCTCAGTGATGTCTCCTCCTTCTTGATCCAGGAAGCAAGAGAGGAGAAGTAGATGGGATCTCAACCAGCACGACCTTGTGGTGGAGATGGTGGTGGTGCAGTGCCGGCAGGGCTTCGCCAAACACTGCCGGAACCGATCTGAGGAGAAAACAGAGTTATGGGAGAGGTAGGACTGCCGCCGGGGCATGGAAATTGGTGTGTTTAGCCCCTCCGTATCCCTCACTATATATAGGAGGCAAGGGGGAGGGCTGGGGCGCAGCCCTAGCCCCTCCTCCAAGGAGGGGGCGTGGGCCTAGGGAGGTTTCCTCCCTCCCCAAGGCACCTAGGGAGGTGCCTTCCCCCATTAGGACTCTTCCCTCTCTCCATGTTCTAGGCGCATGGGCCTCCTGGGGCTGGTGCCCCTATTCCATGTAGGTCAGGGTGCCTCCCTACAGTCCATGTGGGCCCCCGGGGTAGGTGGACCCCCGGACCCCTTTCGTCACTCCCGGTACAATACCGATAATGCCCGAAACTTTTTCGGCGACCAAGATAGGACTTCCCATATATAAATCTTTACCTTCGGACCATTCCAAAGCTCCTCGTGACGTCCAGGATTTCATCCGGGACTCCGAGCAACATTCGGTTACCAATGCACATATCCCAATACTACTCTAGCGTCATCGAACGTTAAGTGTGCGGACCCTACGAGTTCGAGAATGATGTAGACATGGCCGAGACACCTCTCAGGTCAATAACCAATAGCGGGACCTAGATACCCATATTGGTTCCTAAAAATTCCATGAAGATCTTTTATCAGTTGAACCATGATGTCAAGGATTCGGTTAATCCCGTATGCAATTTCCTTTGTCCAGCGATATGTTACTTGCCCGAGATTCGATCATTGGTATCTCCATAGCTAGTTCAATATCGTTACCAACAAGTCTCTTTACTTGCTCCGTAATACAAGATCCTGTAACTAATTCATTAGCCACATTGCTTGCAAGCTCTTTACGATGTTCGATTACCGAGAGGGCCCAGAGATATCTCTCCGTCATAGGGAGTGACAAATCCCAGTCTTGATGCATGCAACTCAATAGACAGGTTCGGAGATACTTGTAGAGCACCTTTATGATCACCCAGTTATGAAGTAACGTTTGATAGCACACAAAGTATTCCTCCGGTATCCGGGGGTGACATGATCTCATGGTATAAGGAACTGATACTTGACATGAAGAAAGCTGTAGCAAATAACTAAATGATCTGATGCTAAGCTTATGGTTGGGTCTGTCCATCACATCATTCTCGTAATGATGTGATCCCGTTATCAAATAACAACTCATGTCTATGGTTAGGAAACCATAACCATCTTTGATGAACGAGCTAGTCTAGTAGAGGCTTACTAGGGACACGATGTAGTTTATGTATTCACACATGTATTTAAGTTTCCGGTCAATACAATTCTAGCACGAATAATAAACATTTATCATGAATGGGAAATATGATAATAACCAATTTATTATTATTGCCTCTAGGGTATATTTCCAATAGTCTCCCACTTGCTCTGGAGTCAATAATCTAGTTTACATAGTAATGAATCTAACACCCATGGAGTCCCGGTGATGATCATGTTTTGCTCATGGAAGAGGTTTAGTCAACGGGTCTGCCACATTCAGATCCGTATGTACTTTGCAAAGTTCTATGTCTCCATCCTTGCTGTAATTACGAATGGAGTTGAAGCGGCACTTGATGTGCTTGGTCTTCTTGTGAAACCTGGGCTCCTTGGCAATAGCAATTGCACCAGTGTTGTCACAAAATATTGTCATTGGGTACGATGCACTAGGCACAACTCCTAGATCGGATATGAACTCCTTCATCCAGACTCCTTCTTGCGCTGCTTCCGAAGCATCTATATATTCCGCTTCACATGTAGACCCCTCTACGACGCTTTGCTTGGAACTACACCAACTGACCACTCCACCATTCAATATAAATATGTATATGGTTTGAGACTTAGAGTCAGATGGATCTGTGTCAAAGCTAGCATCGACGTAAGCCTTTACGACGAGCTCTTCGTCACATCCATAAATGAGAAACATGTCCTTAGTCCTTTTTCAGGTACTTAATTATATTTTTGACCGTTGTCCAGTGATCTACTCCTGGATCACTTTGGTACCTCCCTGCCAGACTTATGGCAAGGCACACATCAGGTCTGGTACATAACATGGCATACATTATAGAGCCTATGGCCGAGCCATAGGTGACGACTTTCATCCTTTCTCTTTCTTCTGCCGTGGTCAAGCTTTGAGCCTTACTCAACTTCATACCTTGCAACACAGGCAAGAACCCTTTCTTTGACTGGTCCATTTTGAACTTCTACAAAATCTTGTCAAGGTATATGCTTTGTGAAAGTCCTATTAGGCGGCTTCATCTATCTCTATAGATCTTAATGCCCAGTATGTAAGCAGCTTCACCCAGGTCTTTCATTGAAAAACTCTTGTTCAAATAATCCTTTATGCTTTCCAGAAATTCTATATCATTTCCAATCAATAATATGTCATCCACATATAGTATTAGAAATGCTACAGAGCTCCCACTCACTTTCTTGTGAATACAAGGTTCTCCGTATATTTGTATAAAACCAAAAGCTTTGATCACTTCATCAAAGCGTATATTCCAACTCTGAGATGCTTGCACCAGTCCATAGATGGATCGCTGGAGCTTGCATACCTTGTTAGCATCCTTAGAATTGACAAAACCTTCCGATTGCATCATATACAACTCTTCCTTAAGAAACCCATTAAGGAATGTTGTTTTGACGTCCATCTGCCAGATTTCATAACCATAAAATGTGGCAATTGCTAACATAATTCTAATAGACTTAAGCATCGCCACGGGTGAGAAAGTCTCATCATAGTCAACCCCTTGAATTTGTTGAAAACCCTTTGCGACAAGTCGAGCTTTATAGACGGTGACATTACCGTCTGCGTCTGTCTTCTTCTTAAAGATCCATTTGTTCTCGATGGCCTTCCGGTCATCGGGTAAGTCTACCAAAGTCCATACTTTGTTCTCATACATGGATCCAATCTTGGATTTCATGGCCTCAAGCCATTTGTCGGAATTCGGGCTCATCATTGCATCTGCATAGTTTGTAGGTTCACCGTTGTCTAACAACATGACTTCTAGGACGGGATTACTGTACCACTCTGGTGCGGAACGTGTCCTTGTCGACCTAAAAAGTTTAGTAGTAACTTGATCTGAAGTTTCGTGATCATCATCATTAGCTTCCTCCCTTGCGGGTGTAGGCATCACATGAACTACTTTCTGTGATGTGCTACTCTCCAATTCGAGAGAAGGTACAATTACCTCATCAAGTTCTACTTTCCTCCCACTCACTTCTTTTGAGAGAACCTCCTTCTCTAGAAAGGACCCATTCTTGGCAACAAAGATCTTGCTCTCGGATCTATGATAGAAGGTATACCCGATGGTCTCTTTAGGGTATTGTATGAAGACGCACTTCTCAGCTTTGGGTTTGAGCTTAGCAGGCTGAAGCCACTTGACATAAGCGTCGCATCCCCAAACTTTAAGAAACGACAGTTTAGGTTTCTTGCCAAACCATAATTCATATGGTGTCGTCTCAACGGACTTAGACGGTTCCCTATTTAAAGTGAATGCGGTTGTATCTAATGCATAACCCCAAAATGATAGTGGCAAATCGGTAAGAGACATCATAGAACACACCATATCTAATAAAGTACAATTACAATGTTCGGACACACCATTACGATGTTCAGATCTGTGTTAAATGCATACCAAACTCGTAACTCAAATATTCACGTCTACGATCTGATCGTAGAAATTTAATTTTGTTGTTGCGATGATTCTCTACTTCACTCTAAAACTCCTTGAACTTTTCAAATGTTTTAGACTTGTGTTTCATTAAGTAAATATACCCATATCTACTCAAATCATCTGTGAAGGTAAGAAAATAACGATATCCACCGCGTGCTTCAACACTCATCGGACCGCATACATCAGTATGTATTATTTCCAACAAGTCACTAGCCCACTCCATTGTTCCTGAAAATGGGGTTTTAGTCATATTGCCCATAAGGCATGGTTCACATGTGTCAAATGATTCATAATCAAGTGATTCCAAAAGTCCATCAGCATGGAGTTTCTTCATGCGCTTTACACCAATATGACCTAAGCGACAGTGCCACAAGTATGTGGTACTATCATCATTCACTTTGCATCTTTTGGCATCTATATTATGAACATGTGTATCATTACGATCGAGATTTAACAAGAATAAGCCATTCACAAGGGGTGCATGACTGTAAAAGATATTATCCATATCAATAGAACAACCATTATTCTCTGACTTAAATGAATAGCCATCTTGCAATAAACAAGATCCAGATATAATGTTCATGCTCAACGCAGGCACCAAATAACAATTATTTATGTTCATAAATAATGCGGAAGGGAAACGTAGAGGGAGCGTGCCGACGGCGATCACATCAACCTTGGAACCATTTCCGACGCGCATCATCACGTCGTCCTTAGATAGTCTTCGTTTATTTCACAGCTACAATTTCGAGTTACAAATAGTAGCAACCGAACCAGTATCAAATACCCAGACGCTACTATGAGCACTAGTAAGGTACACATTAATAACATGTATATCAAATATAACTTTGTTGACGTTGCCAGCCTTCTTATCTGCCAAGTACTTGGGGCAGTCCCGCTTCCAGTGGCCATTCCCCTTGAATAGAAACACTCAGTCTCAGGTTTGGGTCCAGCCTTGGGTTTCTTCATGGGAGCGGCGATTGACTTACCATTCTTCTTGAAGTTCCCTTTCTTTCCCTTGCCTTTTTTCTTGAAACTAGTGGTCTTATTCACCATCAACACTTGATGCTCTTTCTTGATTTCTACCTCCGCGGCTTTAAGCATTGCGAAGAGCTCATGGATCATTTTCTCCATCCCTTGCATATTATAGTTCATCACAAAGCCCTTGTAGCTTGGTGGCAGTGACTGGAGAACTCTATGAATCGCTACCTCATTCGGAAGATTAACTCCCAACTGATTCAAGCGGTTGTAGTACCCAGACATTTTGAGTACGTGCTCACCAACGGAGCTGTTCTCCTCCATCTTGCAGCTAAAGAACTTGTCGGAGGTGTCATACCTCTCGACCCGGGCATGAGCTTGAAATACCAATTTCAGCTCCTGAAACATCTCATATGCTGTGTGGTGCTCAAAACATCTTTGGAACCCCGGTCCTAAGACGTAAGTCATGGCGCACTGAACTATCATGTAGTTATCATTCCTGGTCTACCAGATGTTCATAGCGTCCAAATTTGAGGGAGTGGGTGGCACACCTAGTGGTGCTTTGAGGACATACGCCTTATGTACAGCAATGAGGATAATCCTCAAATTACGGACCCAGTCCGCATACTTGAGGGGGGCTATAGCGCGAGCCATTGATCTACAACATAATTTTGCAAAGACATTAATATTATGTTCATGTTAATTGGTTCAATTAATCATATTACTAATGAAGTACCACTTAAATCAACATCCCTCAAGTTGTCTAAGTGTTACATGATCCAAATCAACAAACCCATGTCTGATCATCATGTGAGATGGGGTGGTCATCAATGGTGAACATCTCCATGTTGATCATATCTACTATATGACTCATGTTTGACCATTCAGTCCTCCGTGTTTCGAGGCCATGTCTGTACATGCTAGGCTTGTCAAGTTTAATCCAAGTATTAGAACCGGGGCTCAATGAGGTGCGAACGTAGAGTCTATCACACCCGATCATCATGAGGTGCTTCGAAACGACGAACTTCCGCAACGGTGCATACTTAGGGAAATACTTTTATCTTGAAATTTAGTGAAGGGATCATCTTATAATGCTATCATTGTCCTAAGCAAAATAAGATGCACAAAAGATAAACACCACATGCAATCAATATATGCGACATGATATGGCCATTATCATCTCATGCTTTTGATCTCCATCTTCAAAGCACCGGCATGATCTCCATCTTCACCGGCATGACACCATGATCTCCATCATCGTGTCGTCACGTGGTTGTGTCGCCAACTATTGCTTCTACAAGTATTGCTAACGCATAGCAATAAAGTAAAGCAATTACATGGCGTTATTAGTTGACACACAAGTCATAAAAAAACTAAAGACAACCCTATGGCTCCTGCCGGTTGTCGTACTCATCGACATGCAAGTCGTGAACCTATTACAAAACATGATCATCTCATACATCAACATATTATCACATCATGTTTTGGCCATACCACATCACAACATGCCCTGCAAAAACAAGTTAAACGACATCTACTTTGTTGTTGCAATTTTTACGTGGCTGCTATGGGCAATTAGCAAGAACCGTTCTTACCGACGGAAAGCCACAACGGTGATAATCAAGTTGCCTTTTAACCTTCAACAAGCACCACCTTTGTCAAATTAGATTCAAGTAAAGTAGGAGAGACAGACACCCACCAGCCACCTTATGCAATACAAGTTGCATGTTAGTCGGTGGAACCGGTCTCATGTGCGAGGACATGTAAGGTTGGTCCGAGGCGCTTCATCCCACAATACTACTGAATCCAAATAAGACAACACAGGTAAGCAATCTGAACATCAACACCCACAACTTCTTTGTGTTCTACACGTGCATATACATTTACGCATAGACCTAGCTCATGATGCCACTAATGGGGAACGAAGCATGAAAATCAAAAAAATTCCTTCGAACACCCAAGATCTAATCTAGGAGATGCATAGAAACGAATGGGGAGTGTGTCTACATACCATTGTAAACCAAAAGTGGAAGCGTATATAACGCGGTTTATGTAGTCGTACTCTTCGCGATCCGATCACGATCCAATCCGATCTAGCGCCGAACGAACGACACCTCCGCGTTCAGCACACGTGCGGCTCGGTGATGTCTCCTCCTTCTTGATCTAGCAATAAAGAGAGGAGAAGTAGATGGTATCTCAACTAGCATGATGGCGTGGTGGAGATGGTGGTGGTGCAGTGCCGGCAGGGCTTCGCCAAACTCCGTCGGAACCAATCTGAGGAGAAAACAGAGTTATGGGAGAGGTAGGGCTACCGCCGGGGCGTGAGAATTGGTGTGTTCATCTCCTCCCTCTCCCCCACTATATATAGGAGGCAAGGAGGAGGGATGGGGCGCAGCCCTAGCCCCTCCTCCAAGGAGGGGGCGTGGGCCTAGGGAGGTTTCCTCCCTCCCAAAGGCACCTACACTACTAGGGAAAACCTTATACACAGAAGCTTATCAGTAGCACGGGACAAAAAGAAGCGCTGCTGCTATTTACCCGTAGCGCTTGGTAAGAAAACACGCTGCAGCTAAGGTGGTAGCAGTAGCGCCTCTGCAAGAAAAAATGCTACTACTAAAATTCCCACACTGTTCTCGGCAGGCTAGGAATCGTAGTAGCGATCTTAGGTAAAACGTGCTGCCGCTAAGTTGGTTGTAGCAGCGCGTTTTCTGTGGCAAGCGCTACTGCAAAATAAAATGAAAAAGAAATAGAAAAGTAAATGAAAATGAAAGAAATAGAAAAAGGAGAAAGGAAAAAAGAAAATGTAATGGAAAATAAAAGAAAAACAAAAATTAAGGAGAAAGGCATAGCAGTAGTGTGCGTTCAGAACAAGCGCTATAGCTAATATAGCAGTAGCACGTTCTGTATACCCCCGCTATAGATAAGATCCTTAAGAAAAAGGAAAATAAATAGCTACTGCCTATAGCAGTAGCGCGTTTTGATAGCAGGCGCTATAGCTAAGTTAGCTATAGCGCTTTTCCGGACGAGCGCTACCGCTATGTTTGACTGAACCCCCGTGCGTGATTTTTCTTCCCCCCGGCCACTTCCCCCAAATCCCCACTCGCACCTCTACTGCCGCCGTCGCCATCGCCCTACATCGCTGTTGGCCTCCGCGCGCCCTCCTGTCGCCCTCCGCACGCCGTCTGCTGCCCTCGGTGGCCGTCTGGTGCCCGCCCTCGCCGCGCGCCCGAGCCCCGACCCTGACCCCGACCTCGACGCCGCGCGCCCCCTCCCTCGGCCACTCTGCCTCCTCCTACTTCCTAACTCCGCCAGCACCCGAGGTAAGCACGCCTACACCTCCTCCTCCTCCTCCCCTATCTCTGCCTAGCTAGGGTTCATCAAATTTTAGGGTTCATCAAATTAGCTAGGGTTAATCTAATTAGTTAGGGTTCATCAAATTAGCTAGTACTTGTAGATGCTTAAGTAGTTGTATAGTTGTTGTGCACCCAATGTAGTTAACAAAATATAATTTTTAGGACAAATTTGTATATGCTTAAGTAGTTAACTAAATATAATTTTTAGGACAAATTTGTATATGCTTAAGTAGTTAACTAAATATATTTTAGGGATGTATAGTTGATTAAGTACTTGTATAGTTGTTCTGCACCCAATGTATGCTTAAGTAGTTGTATAATTCCTAGGGTTCATCAATGGGTGCTTAAGTAGTTGTAGATGCTTAAGTAGCTAGCTAGGGTTCATCTAATTAGTTAGTACTTGTTGAGGCTTAAGTACTAGGGCAGTAGGGTTAGGGCAGTAGTGTTTAACTAGAAATGTTATGGCAGTAGGGTTTAACTAGATGTTAATTAGGGCAGTCGGGTTTAGTTTAGAGAAAAATTCAATATAAAAATATAAATTTCTATTAGTGCTGCAAGTCCAGTAGGTCTTAATTTTTACTGATTTTTTTATTATGACAGAAATTTAGGACATAATTTGAATTGAGTTCTAGGGTTCATAATTTGAAATTTAGGACATAAATTGAGTTCTAGGGTTCATAATTTATATTAGGACATAATTTTTATTAGGACAACAATTTAGGATAGAAATATGTAAAGGTTCTAAGTTTCTAGGGTTCATCCACCTTAGACCCGCGCTACTGCTAGGCTTTTCCCTAGTAGTGCTAGGGGGTGCCTTCCCCCCTTAGTACTCTTCCCTCTCTCCATGTTCTAGGTGCATGGGCCTCTTGGGGCTGGTGCCCCTGGCCCATGTAGGCCAGGGCGCCCCCTACAGCCCATGTGGACCCCCAGAGCAGGTGGACCCCTGGACCCCTTTCGGCACTCCTGATACAATACCGATAATGCACGAAACTTTTCCGGCGACCAAAACAGGAATTCGTATATATAAATCTTTACCTTTGGACCATTCCGGACCTCCTCATGACGTCCGGGATCTCATCCGAGATTCTGAACCACATTCGATTACCAATGCACATATCCCAATACTACTACAGCATCATTGAATGTTACGCATGCAGACCCTATGGGTTCGAGAATCATGTAGACATGACCGAGACACCTCTTCGGTCAATAACCAATAGCGGGACCTGGATGCCCATATTAGTTCCTACATATTCCACTTTTTATTGGTGGAACCATGATGTCGAGGATTTGGTTAATCCGGTATGCAATTCCCTTTGTCCAACGATATGTTACTTGCCCGAGATTTGATCATCGGCATCTCCATAGCTATTTCAATATCGTTACTGGCAAATATCTTTACTCGTTTCATAATACAAGATCCCATGACTAACTCATTAGCCACATTGCCTGCAAGCTCTTTACGATGTTGTACTATCGAGAGGGCCCGAAGATATCTCTCCGTCATACGGAGTGACAAATCCCAGTCTCGATGCATGCAACTCAACAGACACCTTCGGAGATACCTGTAGAGAACCTTTATGATCACCCAGTTACGAAGTGACGTTTGATAGCACACAAATTATTCCTCCGGTATCCTAGAGTGACATGATCTCATGGTCTAAGGAACTGATACTTGACATGAAGAAAGTTGTAGCAAATAACTAAACGATCATATGCTAAGCTTATGGTTGGGTCTGTCCATCACATCATTCTCCTAATGTTGTGATCCTGTTATCAAATGACAACTCATGTCTATGGTTAGGAAACCATAACCATGTTTGATCAACGAGCTAGTCTAGTAGAGGCTTACTAGGGACATGGTGCAGTTTATGTATTCACACATGTATTTAAGTTTTCGGTCAATACAATTCTAGCATGAATAATAAACATTTACCATGAACGGGAAATATGATAAGAATCAATTTATTATTGCCTCTAGGGAATATTTCCAACAGATATAGCTGCATGAGGAATAGTCATGGGAAAGCCCACAGAAGATGTCAAGAAGATACTAGATGATATGCAAGAGAACCATGCCTAATGGCATGTTGAGAGAACCACCACCAAGAAGGTGATTGTCATAGAAGAAAATAGCTCAGAGTTAACAACCAAGCTAGAAGAACTTATCTCTATGATGAAAGGTAAAGAAGACGTAAATGGCAATGCCATCAGTGAGGAAGATACTAGTGATGTGAATTTTATTGCTCGTAATAGCTATAATCCCAATTGAAAAAAAATAGTTATGCTCCTAAACTTCCATATCCTAATAATGGAGGAGAATCAAATAATTTTAATGGAGCTAATGGTAGCAATAGAAATACTCTTGAAGAAACTCTTAAAAGTTTTATTGCTAGCCAGACTAAGCAGAATGAAAACTTCAAGAATATCTTGAAGAATGATGATAACTTACTTGGTCAATTAACCGGTAAGGTTGTTGGACTAACAAATGATGTGTAGATACTTGAAGCCAGATGCAAGGATATGGAGGCACAAGTGGCAAAGATAGCAGAGAGCCAAACTTGATTTTGGCCAAGTTGGCAGGTAAACTGGATCCTAACCCGGTTGAAGAAGTTAAAATGTTAAGAAGCAACGAAGAGAAAGCTGAGGTACTTGACACAAGCCATGTGCTAGAGTACAATTATACCGTTGCAGATTTTTTCAAGATGATATCCATGAAGTATCCACTACCGGAGGTAACTAACGATGGGGCATATAATGTCTTTGTTGAACAAGTTGCAGCCAAGGTACGTGAACTTGATGATGAAAGAAAAAGTTATTCAGCAAGTTACTAGCTAAGCAAGAGGATGATTTTGAACCTACTATAGATATTGCGATATGATTTAATAAGTTTAGTGATTTATGTGATGTAGGGGCAAGTGTTTCCACTATTCCCAAATCTGTTTATGATAGTATCAATCTTGGTCCCGGCCAATGGAACGCGGCAATCGAGATGGGGATAGGGCCACATACCTGCAGAGCCTTGGCGCGTGGAGATCGGATGTCAAGGACCTTCGCGTTGGGCCCTAGGATGGCTTGAACGGCATCGTTCTCGGATTGAGGGAGCACCTTGGTCCTTGCTCCCGCGTGCAGTGTGTTTTCGGGAAGTGGAATATGTGAGCGGTTAATGCCAGAGGGGCAAGCGGTTTCGCTTCCGTCCGTCCCTTGATCTATAAACAAGGGGCGGTTCAGGATTGGGTGGCCGCATGGTGGCAAGCAGCTTTGCCCGCCCCCCCCCCCCCCCCCCCCCCCCCCCCCCCCCCCCCCCCCCCCCCCCCCCCCCCCCCCCCCCCCCCCCCCCCCCCCCCCCCCCCCCCCCCCCCCCCCCCCCCCCCCCCCCCCCCCCCCCCCCCCCCCCCCCCCCCCCCCCCCCCCCCCCCCCCCCCCCCCCCCCCCCCCCCCCCCCCCCCCCCCCCCCCCCCCCCCCCCCCCCCCCCCCCCCCCCCCCCCCCCCCCCCCCCCCCCCCCCCCCCCCCCCCCCCCCCCCCCCCCCCCCCCCCCCCCCCCCCCCCCCCCCCCCCCCCCCCCCCCCCCCCCCCCCCCCCCCCCCCCCCCCCCCCCCCCCCCCCCCCCCCCCCCCCCCCCCCCCCCCCCCCCCCCCCCCCCCCCCCCCCCCCCCCCCCCCCCCCCCCCCCCCCCCCCCCCCCCCCCCCCCCCCCCCCCCCCCCCCCCCCCCCCCCCCCCCCCCCCCCCCCCCCCCCCCCCCCCCCCCCCCCCCCCCCCCCCCCCCCCCCCCCCCCCCCCCCCCCCCCCCCCCCCCCCCCCCCCCCCCCCCCCCCCCCCCCCCCCCCCCCCCCCCCCCCCCCCCCCCCCCCCCCCCCCCCCCCCCCCCCCCCCCCCCCCCCCCCCCCCCCCCCCCCCCCCCCCCCCCCCCCCCCCCCCCCCCCCCCCCCCCCCCCCCCCCCCCCCCCCCCCCCCCCCCCCCCCCCCCCCCCCCCCCCCCCCCCCCCCCCCCCCCCCCCCCCCCCCCCCCCCCCCCCCCCCCCCCCCCCCCCCCCCCCCCCCCCCCCCCCCCCCCCCCCCCCCCCCCCCCCCCCCCCCCCCCCCCCCCCCCCCCCCCCCCCCCCCCCCCCCCCCCCCCCCCCCCCCCCCCCCCCCCCCCCCCCCCCCCCCCCCCCCCCCCCCCCCCCCCCCCCCCCCCCCCCCCCCCCCCCCCCCCCCCCCCCCCCCCCCCCCCCCCCCCCCCCCCCCCCCCCCCCCCCCCCCCCCCCCCCCCCCCCCCCCCCCCCCCCCCCCCCCCCCCCCCCCCCCCCCCCCCCCCCCCCCCCCCCCCCCCCCCCCCCCCCCCCCCCCCCCCCCCCCCCCCCCCCCCCCCCCCCCCCCCCCCCCCCCCCCCCCCCCCCCCCCCCCCCCCCCCCCCCCCCCCCCCCCCCCCCCCCCCCCCCCCCCCCCCCCCCCCCCCCCCCCCCCCCCCCCCCCCCCCCCCCCCCCCCCCCCCCCCCCCCCCCCCCCCCCCCCCCCCCCCCCCCCCCCCCCCCCCCCCCCCCCCCCCCCCCCCCCCCCCCCCCCCCCCCCCCCCCCCCCCCCCCCCCCCCCCCCCCCCCCCCCCCCCCCCCCCCCCCCCCCCCCCCCCCCCCCCCCCCCCCCCCCCCCCCCCCCCCCCCCCCCCCCCCCCCCCCCCCCCCCCCCCCCCCCCCCCCCCCCCCCCCCCCCCCCCCCCCCCCCCCCCCCCCCCCCCCCCCCCCCCCCCCCCCCCCCCCCCCCCCCCCCCCCCCCCCCCCCCCCCCCCCCCCCCCCCCCCCCCCCCCCCCCCCCCCCCCCCCCCCCCCCCCCCCCCCCCCCCCCCCCCCCCCCCCCCCCCCCCCCCCCCCCCCCCCCCCCCCCCCCCCCCCCCCCCCCCCCCCCCCCCCCCCCCCCCCCCCCCCCCCCCCCCCCCCCCCCCCCCCCCCCCCCCCCCCCCCCCCCCCCCCCCCCCCCCCCCCCCCCCCCCCCCCCCCCCCCCCCCCCCCCCCCCCCCCCCCCCCCCCCCCCCCCCCCCCCCCCCCCCCCCCCCCCCCCCCCCCCCCCCCCCCCCCCCCCCCCCCCCCCCCCCCCCCCCCCCCCCCCCCCCCCCCCCCCCCCCCCCCCCCCCCCCCCCCCCCCCCCCCCCCCCCCCCCCCCCCCCCCCCCCCCCCCCCCCCCCCCCCCCCCCCCCCCCCCCCCCCCCCCCCCCCCCCCCCCCCCCCCCCCCCCCCCCCCCCCCCCCCCCCCCCCCCCCCCCCCCCCCCCCCCCCCCCCCCCCCCCCCCCCCCCCCCCCCCCCCCCCCCCCCCCCCCCCCCCCCCCCCCCCCCCCCCCCCCCCCCCCCCCCCCCCCCCCCCCCCCCCCCCCCCCCCCCCCCCCCCCCCCCCCCCCCCCCCCCCCCCCCCCCCCCCCCCCCCCCCCCCCCCCCCCCCCCCCCCCCCCCCCCCCCCCCCCCCCCCCCCCCCCCCCCCCCCCCCCCCCCCCCCCCCCCCCCCCCCCCCCCCCCCCCCCCCCCCCCCCCCCCCCCCCCCCCCCCCCCCCCCCCCCCCCCCCCCCCCCCCCCCCCCCCCCCCCCCCCCCCCCCCCCCCCCCCCCCCCCCCCCCCCCCCCCCCCCCCCCCCCCCCGGACGGCGTCGCCCCCTTCGTCTCCGGCGGGCAGCAGCTGCGGTGGTCGACGGAGACGAGGATTCCGACGGCGGTTCGACTTGGGGAGGGGTCGGGAAGCACCAGTGGACCTCCACGATCCCGATGATGGGCTCAGGTGGAGCTGGGAGTGGTCGGAGGTGGCTGGTAGAGAAGAGGCGATCGATGGCGGAGCTCCGGTCGAGCTCGAGGCCGGAGGCCTCAATGCCCCGATTGCTGCTGCTAGCTACCACTATGGAGGAGGAGGAGTGGGTTGATGAGCAAAGCCACACCGGGCGGGGCTATTTATAGCCGGGGGAAGGCGGGAGGCGAGCTCTCCCGAAGCTTATCGATGCGGGCCATGGCGCCGGCGCTCGTACGCCGCGCTGGCTGGCTCGACGCGGGCGAGGTGATGGGTGAGGGCAGGAGCATTAAATGCTCGAGGGGACTGGGCAGGAAGAAGATGACGGCGCCGCAACACTGTGGCCGCCACGGGCAGAACAGGGCGGCGATGATGCGGCGGCCGGCGAGGGCATCTCCGACGCAGGCGAAGGGTCTGGAGGGGCTACACATCACCAGAGAACCTAGTCGGCACGAGCGGACAAGCGACTGCGGCGAGGGGCAGTGGGACGCGACGGCACAGACACGGGCGCTGCGCCGCGCGCGGCGACAGCCATGCCAGTGCCACGCTCACCACGGTGGCTTGTGTCCATGGGCCACATTGGCCTGGCAAAAGTTGTCTGGCGTGTCGACCACCGATCCCTCACCTCACCTGAACACTTGGTTTGGCTTGGTTCAAGCAGAGCTGAGAGGTGTAGTCATCTACAGGTTCTGACAGAAAACTTGGGGAGCTTCTGGAGCTTGGATGAGGTTGATCTAGAGTCAAGAGAGATGTCTGGTGTGTTTTACGTTGAATGAAGAACAAACTGGCCAAGTTTGAAATGGTTTGGATAATAAATGAGGGTAGTTCATGTGTAAGTGGTCAAACTGGTCCAGAATGGGAATGTTGATGTGCTGCTCACTTGGATGATCTTCAAATGCTGAAACTTGGTGGAGGGAAGTTATTTGTAGGTGCCCTCATGCCATAAAAATTTCAGAGCAGTTGGACAAACCTAGCAAGTACTTCCTTCACAAAGGTTCAGTTTGAACAGCAGCAAGGCTGAATTGTTTTGCAAAATATTTGAACTAGGTCATGGGATATTTTTAGATTTTGGGGCAAGATATGACCCAAAGTATTTTAGGGAATTATTTGGGAATTTTCTGAGCATCCTAGCTACAGGTTGCTTCACAACCCATAATATTGCCCTAAATTCCCAAATAAAAGAAAAGGGTTATTAAAAATGATTTAAATGGGGATTTGGGCACTTGAGGTACTTGGCAGAGTTTTGGCAAGATGATGAGGCTTTGGGTCACTTGGAAAGAATTCAAAAATGTCCAAGTCCAAATGAAAAGGTTCAAAACCATCCAAATTCAAATAAAACCCAGAAAAGTTTGGAAAGAAAAAGTTGCCAAAAATCAGGGTGTCACAAACCTACCCCCCTTAGGATGAATCTCGTCCTCGAGATTCGATTGCTCAGGGAACAAATATGGGTATGCGGATCTCAGAAAGTCTTCTCTTTCCCAAGTGGCCTCTTCCTCGGTGTGGTGTTCCCACAACACCTTATAAAATCTTATCACCTTACTCCTTGTGGTTCTTTCCATCTCATCCAAAATCCTGATAGGTCTTTCCTCATAAGTTAGATCCTTAGCCAATTCTAATTCACTCATATCTGCTTGCTTGGCTGGGGGTGCAATGCATTTCCTTAACTGTGAGATGTGAAAAACATCATGAACGTCTGACAATTCTGGTGGCAGTTCCAACTGATATGCAACTCTGCCCTTCCTGGCGATTACTAGAAAGGGACCGATATATCTTGGGGCTAGCTTTCCTCGAGTACCAAATCTCTTTACTCCCTTCATAGGAGTTACTCTTAGATAAGCATAATCTCCGGGTTCAAAAGTTACTTCCCGGTGCTTTGGGTCGTAATAGCTCTTTTGTCGGGACTTGGCTGCTCGAAGACGTTCTTGAATATCCTTGACTTGTCTTTCAGCCTCAAGCATCAGGTCCGTACCAAAGATACGACTGTCTCCTGTTTGGGACCAGTTTAGCGGTGTGCGACACTTTCGTCCGTACAGCGCCTCAAAAGGCGGCATCTTGAGACTTGTCTGATAACTGTTATTGTAAGAGAATTCAGCATATGGTAGACTATCTTCCCATTTTGGTCCATGGGAGAGAGCACAGGACCGAAGCATATCTTCCAAGATTTGATTTACTCGCTCGGTCTGTCCATCCGTTTGTGGATGATATGTTGTGCTATGTTTCAGTATGGTTCCCAAAGCTTGATGTAACCATAGCCAGAATGCAGAGGTAAATAGGGAACCCCTATCTGAAGTGATTGACTTAGGTACTCCGTGCAGGCTGACTATCTGGGTCTTTACTGGAATAGAGTGTGCCACTTTCGTAAGGATGTCTACAATGACCCAAATAGCATCATTGCCTCTTGTGGACTTGGGCAGCCCCACAATAAAATCCATACATATGTCGTCCCACTTCCACTGGGGTACTGGTAAAGGTTGCAATAGCCCAGTGGGTTTTTGATGTTCTGCTTTGACCTTGTTGCAAATGTCACAGCAGGCGACATAGTATGCTATGTCCTTCCGCATTCCTGACCACCAAAACGTTTCCCTCAAGTCTTGATACATCTTAGTGCCTCCTGGGTGGATCGAATATGCGGATTCATGTGCTTCCTTGAGTATTTGTTGTCTCAAGTTGTTCTGACTTGGCACACAAATTCGCTTCTCGAACCACACGGTACCCTGTTCATCTATGCGGAAGGACTTGGCCTTCCCTTGTGGAATTAACTCCTTGATCTTCTGAGTTTCTTCATCTGACTTTTGTGCTTCCTTGATTTCTTCTATGAGGGTCGAAGTAATTTCCAATATATTCGGGGTTGTTGGGCCGCATAGCATCATGTTGAGCTTAGCAAACTCTTCTTGTAAGCTTGGATGCATAATTTCAACTAGTGCATTCACTGTAACTTGTTTTCTGCTCAGGGCATCAGCGACCACATTTGCTTTCCCTGAATGATAGTTTATCCCAACATCATAGTCCTTGACTAGCTCGAGCCATCTTCGCTGCCTAAGGTTCAAATCGGGTTGCGTGAAAATATACTTGAGACTCTTGTGGTCTGTGTATATTTCACATCGTTGTCCAATGAGGTAATGCCTCCAAATCTTCAGGGCATGAACCACAGCAGCTAGTTCCAAATCATGTGTGGGATAGTTCTCCTCATGAGGTCGTAGCTGTCGTGATGCATAAGCTACAAACTTTCCTTCTTGCATTAGCACGCATCCGATTCCACGCCTGGATGCATCGCAGTATATGTCGAAACTCTTGTGAATGTCCGGAAGGACTAAGACAGGGGCTGTGGTTAGCCTCGTCTTTAATTCCATGAAACTGCTGTCACACTTGGCTGTCCATATAAACCTTTGGTTCTTTTTCAACAATTCTGTCAGTGGTTTGGCTATCTTGGAAAAGCCTTCAATGAAGCGACGGTAATAGCCTGCCAAGCCCAGGAAACTACAAACTTAGGTCACCGTAGTTGGTGCCTTCCAGTTCAAGACCGCAGTAACCTTACTGGGATCGACAGCTATTCCTTTTTCTGACAGAATATGCCCAAGGAATCCCACCTCTTTCAGCCAAAATTCACACTTACTGAACTTGGCATATAAGCGATGGGTTCTCAACCTTTCCAGGACAGCTCTGAGATGTTGCTTATGTTCTTCTTCATCCTTGGAGTATATCAATATGTCATCAATGAACACCACTACGAACTTATCCAGAAAGTCCATGAAAACTTTGTTCATCATACTCATGAAATAGGCTGGAGTGTTGGTCAATCCAAACGCCATAACTGTAAATTCATACAGTCCATATCGAGTGGTGAACGCTGTGTTGGGAATATCCTCCTTTCAGATTTTCAATTGATGGTACCCCGTTCTGAGGTCGATCTTAGAGAATACCCGTGCTCCACTCAACTGGTCGAATAAATCATCAATTTGAGGGAGCGGGTACTTATTCTTTATGGTGACTTCATTGAGCTGGCGATAGTCTACGCACATTCGTAGGCTTCCGTCCTTCTTCTTGACAAATAATACTGGTGACCCCCATGGCGAGATGCTTGGACGAATGTATCCTTTTTTTAGCAACTCGTCCAACTGTTTCTTTAGTTCTGCCAGCTCCGGGCCTGGCATACGATAATATTTCTTGTATATTGGAGCTGTGCCAGGAATTACTTCAATGGCAAACTCTAATTCTCAGTCGGGCGGCATTCCTGGTAATTCCTCGGGAAACACATCAGGAAATTCACCCACTACCGGAATCAGGTTCATATCTGTAACAGTAGTCTGATATGCCGTGCCCTTTCTTGTTATCATTCTGCTGGCCAGAAATTGAACAGTCTGTCCAGCGGGATTCACCATTGTCACTGTTCTGGTGGCACAATTGATGCATACCTGGTGCAGTGCCAACCAGTCCATTCCCAGTATTATATCTAATCCTGGGGATTCAATAGCAATAAGGGTAGCTGGAAATTTGACACCGTGAATTGAGATCTCCAGATCCTTGTATACTATATTTGTTCTGAGCATTGAGCCAGGGGATTGTACCACCATGATTTTATCCAAAAGTGAAGGGGAAAATTTATGCAAGGTGGCGAAACTCCGCGAAATAAACGAATGGGAAGCCCCAGAATCAAATAAAATTACTGCAGGTATGTTATGGACAGAAAACATAGCAAGGACAACATCTGGAGCTTCGCAGACTTCTTCGGCAGAGACATGATGGATGCATCCGTGGTTGAAGTTATGGTTGGGGCGGCGTCCAAGGTGATTGACTTGTGGCTTGTGGTCAGCTGATTGCTTGCCATTATTAGTAGGACACTGTTTGGCATAGTGTCCACTCTGGCCACAATTGAAGCAAGTGTTGTTGCGTCGACAGTCTTCTATGACTGGTTGCTTGCCGAAGGTCTTGCTCTGGTTGGCTGGCTTGTTAATGTAGTTGCCACCATTGTTCCATACAGGTTTGTTCTCAGATGGCCCTGGCTGCCAACTGCGGAGCTTTTGTGCATATGGTTCCTTGTTGTCTTTCTTGGGCTTGAACTTCCTCTTATGATCATCATTTCCAGACTTGTGCTCTCGTTCGGCGATGAAGGCCTTATCCACCAATGTCTGGAAATTGGGGAAGTCCAACATGCATAGCTGACATCGGAGGGCATGATTAAGTCCTCCGAGGAACCTGTCTATTTTCCTTTCTTCAGTGGCCACATCAAAAGGAGAGTACCGGGCCAAATTATTGAATTTGTTCAAATATTCTCCCATAGTCATGTTACCTTGTGTGAGAGCCAGGAATTCTCTCTGCTTCACTTTCATGATACCTGTGAGAATATGGTACTTGCGGAACAGCTCCTCGAATTTCTCCCAAGAAGTCTCTTCAGCAGGCCATATTATCTTGGTGTTATCCCACCATATGGCTGCCGGGCCTTCGAGATAATGGGTGGCGAATGGAACTTTATCTGCTTCATCACAACGAGCGATGTCCAATTTCTTTTCCATGGTCCTCAACCAATCATTAGCCTCAATAGGATCCACAGCCTGACCAAAACTGGGTGGTTTGGTGCGCTGGAAGTCAGTCAGTTTAGAACGCACCCCATTGCCATTATTCTGACCTACTATTGTCTACATACTCTTGAGGATTTCCATGAGATCTTGGTTTCTCTTTTCTTCAAACATTCTCATTATCTGATTTGTGGTTGGTGCTTGAGGTGGTGGTGGTGGTAAGTCTTCGGGCGGTTGCCCTGCCTGCCTGGCGGATCGACGGACAGGGTTTCCATCGCCGCCTTGACTGCTACTTCCTTTCTTCATCCTAATTTTTGTTCCCATAGCAAAGACCGAATCGATGAGCAACATCCATAAGGAGGAATACGATAGTATGCCACCAAAAGAAAGTTTATGAAAAAGGCAAATAACGAGAACAACATAATTATACAAGATAACCCAACATCATACATGGCAAGCTAGTAGGGGATATCATGGCTAAACTGCTCATACGGCAGTTGACATATGCAAAGATGCATGCATAACTAATCAAACTTCCATCTAGTAGCGTCGGTGGCATGAACACTGCCCATCTGAAAAGTCCTCGTCATCAGATCCTGAGTCAGAATCAGAACCGATGATGTGTGTCACCGGGTCGAAGGAAACACGACATCGCTGCTGAGACGGCTCTCCTTCCGCGGAAAAAGGAGCACGTCGCCTCAGCATCGGCGGAGCAGGAGTAGCTAGAAGTGAGGCCCACTTAGATGGGGTCTCAGGTCGGCTACCAGTCGATAAACCTGATGGTCCAGAAGAACCAGAAGGAATATCGAGCATACGCGAAGGTGGAACTGGTGGTGGATACCTAGGTGAAACTACAGGAGGAGGTGCTGGAGTCACTGCTGCAAGTGCCCCCTGAACACGACCCAACTCCTCAGCCAAGGAGATGATCATACAGTAACTGGCGTTCAGGTACCGAGCCAAAACACCAGCCGCATGATCACACTCCGGGTCTACAGGTGAGAAAAGGATTCGCCCTGTCGTGGGCAACAGAGTGGGATAGTGGAGAAAGCCTGGATGGGTCTACATCTCAGCTTCGTGAAAGTGCAAGTCAGTAATAGCCTCCATGGCAGCAAACTGGATCGCCAGCTCCGGAGTAGAAGCCACTCCGCCCTTAGAAGAGCGAGAAGAGCTTCCAATATCCGAAGTCACGGTCAGGTAAGCTACTGCATGGTACTCATATGCCGACTCACCCAACTGCTCCCGAAACATCTGATACACTCGGTCATCACCGTAGGGATACAGTCGAAGCCAGATGCTGTGAAGCAAGACTGGAAAGGTGTGGGCTTCTGGCTCATGATGGTAGTGATATGGAACTGGTGCCATCTACACTCACAATGCCAAAGGTTAATAACATAATGAATTAGGATGCATGATGCATGGTGTGCACAATCAATTGCAGCAAGCAAGACGCATACTTACGGTCTTATGCGATTCGCAGTCCTAGCGTGGGTTACCTAGGGTGTCCTACAGTCAGCATGGCTCTGATACCAAGTGTTGTGGCACCCCGGCTCAGAGAACCGGTTTACTAGTGTTTCCAACCCAGAGATCAAGTCTTCTGGAAACACACAACAACTTGGAACAGAACACAGCTGAACTTTTATTGATAATGGTCGAGTACAAGCTCATACTTTACATGATCTTCGAGGCCAAAGCACATCTAGTGCTGCGACAATATCTACATTATTTATCTAACATAACGGGCCTCGGCATTACTATAGGTTACTACAACGGAAGACTATAGCGTAGCGGAACATGATAGAAACTCCATCCACAGGGACACTGCTGTGGACACATCCTAGGCATCGCGACATGGATCTCGGGACCTCCATCTTAGTCTTCTCCTGCATCTGGCATGATACGCCAGGTGAGTACTTTGAATGTACTCGCAAGCACATGACAACCAAATATGCAGCAAATAATAGCATGGCATTGAGCATGTTAAACTTAGGTGATTCACTTACTGTCATCCACTTACTCATCTCCGGGTTGTCTCACAACCCCTCAGAGTACCTTATCTCAATGAGCACCACTGCTCACAAGACAAGTTCTTCAACCACTACTAAGGTTGTTACGGTTGATCACCTAGAGAGGTCTGGTCGGGCTGTCCAATACCGTGGACACGGCTATTCGAATAGATTTTACACTCTGCAGAGGTTGCGCACTTTACCCACACTATGGAGCACTGACCTCGTGATCCCATTCGGGTGGACCAGCGTTGCTCCAACGAAACCTACCTGACTTGTGACTCTTCCATCGTACCACCGGCACTCATCCTCCCCCGGAGGCCTGCCTTGGGTGGCCCCTGTGTCCTAATGACACCTGCCACCGTCGTGGCCAAACTAGGTAATCCCAAACGGGGATTACTGTCCCAAACGGGGACGCTGGCAATCAACTCAACTGGGCTCAAAGGGTTATCGCCGTCTACCTGATCAGGGCAGCACGCATAACCCTCCCTCTTTGGAGGTACCGGTGAAAGAGCACGTAGCCAAACCAAGTCAAGGCCGTCCCATACCGGCAAATGTGGCTGCACGGGTAAGCCCGGACAGGTGACTCATGATCAACCAACTAAGTTCAACTTAGCCATCAAGGTTATTTCAACAAGTTAACTTAGTTGGTCACATTAAATATTTGAAATATATCCTTTGAATTAACTATGTTAATTAAAGTGCAAGAAATGCATATGAATTATGCAATGCTATGAAATGCTTCATAAAATGGATGTCCTGGCTTGCCTTGATTAGTTGGGTTGTTCAGAAACTCCGGGTCTTCAAATCCACAAGATTCTCCTTCTGAAAATATTTTCAAATAGCAAAAGCAAATGTCACATAAATCCTTTTTACTCACCAACAATTCTGTGAGTATGAGAAAAATACCAAACTTGGTGGAAAAATAAAGATTTATATTAGAAACACAATGCAAAAAGAATCAGGTCATTAGGACCTTTCTGTTAAAAGTTATTCACAGTCAAAGTTCCTGGTCAAATCTATTTTAAAAATCAAATTTTAATTAAAACAGAAAATCCTCAGCGGGCCACGTCGAAAGCGTAAAGTGGAAGTTCGCTTCCACTTACCGCTTCGGCGCGCGCGGCCGAGCCGCTGACGTGCGGGCCCCGTAGCAGGTTTTAAACAGAAGGGAGAGAGGGAACAGAGGGAGGCGAGGCTCCGGTGGTCGTCGCCGGCGATGCGGGCAGTGGTGAGGTCGGGCGACTGCGGGAATAGAACGAGCGTACGACGGCGAACATGTACGTACCTGCAGGGTCTCGAGAGGTGGTCGGACGGCGTCGCCCCCTTCGTCTCCGGCGGGCAGCAGCTGCGGTGGTCGACGGAGACGAGGATTCCGACGGCGGTTCGACTTGGGGAGGGGTCGGGAAGCACCCCCCCCCCCCCCCCCCCCCCCCCCCCCCCCCCCCCCCCCCCCCCCCCCCCCCCCCCCCCCCCCCCCCCCCCCCCCCCCCCCCCCCCCCCCCCCCCCCCCCCCCCCCCCCCCCCCCCCCCCCCCCCCCCCCCCCCCCCCCCCCCCCCCCCCCCCCCCCCCCCCCCCCCCCCCCCCCCCCCCCCCCCCCCCCCCCCCCCCCCCCCCCCCCCCCCCCCCCCCCCCCCCCCCCCCCCCCCCCCCCCCCCCCCCCCCCCCCCCCCCCCCCCCCCCCCCCCCCCCCCCCCCCCCCCCCCCCCCCCCCCCCCCCCCCCCCCCCCCCCCCCCCCCCCCCCCCCCCCCCCCCCCCCCCCCCCCCCCCCCCCCCCCCCCCCCCCCCCCCCCCCCCCCCCCCCCCCCCCCCCCCCCCCCCCCCCCCCCCCCCCCCCCCCCCCCCCCCCCCCCCCCCCCCCCCCCCCCCCCCCCCCCCCCCCCCCCCCCCCCCCCCCCCCCCCCCCCCCCCCCCCCCCCCCCCCCCCCCCCCCCCCCCCCCCCCCCCCCCCCCCCCCCCCCCCCCCCCCCCCCCCCCCCCCCCCCCCCCCCCCCCCCCCCCCCCCCCCCCCCCCCCCCCCCCCCCCCCCCCCCCCCCCCCCCCCCCCCCCCCCCCCCCCCCCCCCCCCCCCCCCCCCCCCCCCCCCCCCCCCCCCCCCCCCCCCCCCCCCCCCCCCCCCCCCCCCCCCCCCCCCCCCCCCCCCCCCCCCCCCCCCCCCCCCCCCCCCCCCCCCCCCCCCCCCCCCCCCCCCCCCCCCCCCCCCCCCCCCCCCCCCCCCCCCCCCCCCCCCCCCCCCCCCCCCCCCCCCCCCCCCCCCCCCCCCCCCCCCCCCCCCCCCCCCCCCCCCCCCCCCCCCCCCCCCCCCCCCCCCCCCCCCCCCCCCCCCCCCCCCCCCCCCCCCCCCCCCCCCCCCCCCCCAAAATGTCCAAGTCCAAATGAAAAGGTTCAAAACCATCCAAATTCAAATAAAACCCAGAAAAGTTTGGAAAGAAAAAGTTGCCAAAAATCAGGGTGTCACAAACACTATCCCATTTAAGGTAAAATGGCCGGCCCAGCCAAAGGCCCACAAGATTTTTTCATACACTACTGGTCCAGCCCGTTAATAGCCTGCCATGATTTGGGCCAAATTACGGCCCACATGAGATCCAGCCCATTAGATGTCTGCCATGTTTTGGGCCAAATGACGGCCCATATCAGATCCGGCCCGTCAACAGTCTGCCATGCTTTGGGCCAAATGATGGCCCATATCGGATCCGACCCGTTAACTGCCTGACATATTTTGGGCCAAATTATAGCCCATATAAGATCTGCCCCGTTAACAGGCATTGTGCTTTCGGCCCCATTGGGGCCCATTTGAACTACGGCCTCTTAAAGGCCCATGTAATAGTTTGGCCCAATATTAACATATGGGTCGTTGTCGCCCCGGTTTCACTTTCAGCCATTTAACGACCTGTGCTGCATGTGGGCCTATTTCTGGTCCGACGGGACTTTCAGCCTCTTACTCGCCCATAGTCTTCGTGGATACATTTTAACCCAACCTGACTATTGGCCCGTTAAAGGACCATGATATAACTAGGCCTAATTATCACTCGCTTTGCATCCGGCCTGCTTATGACCCATCATGTTATTGGGCCAAGTGTGGCCCGACACATATTTTGGCCTGTTAACGGCCCGTCTTGTGGTTGGGCCAATCACGGGCCGACGTCACAATTCAGGCCCAATCTACATTTCAGACTGTTAAAAGCCCATTTTATTTTCTGGCCCAACTTAGGCAACTGGTTTACTCGGCCTATTAAAGGCCCAAAACTAATAGTTGGTGAGTTTATGTCTAGGCCTGCTATTGGCCGGAGATGATTGTAGATACACGTTTCGTCCCATTTATAGCGATTGGCGGGTCGGCCAGTTTTAGCACCATATTTTTTTTATATAAACCGAATGTTCAGGCCCATTGTGCTCCATCAAAGCTTACGGCCTTTTCATAGAGCGACGACAGCATACAGAAAAAATAAATTACAACATCATGATGAAGAATAAACCTAGACTCTACAACAAAGAAATTACTACATATTACATGCACTGGGCATAAAAGTTCACCACCAGCGATAATAAAGCACAACCAGACAGCAGATTACATACACTGGGCATCTAAGGTTGCCACCAGTGCAAATAAACACACCGCCAAAAATAATATACATAACTGACAGCACTTCAACACAGTTCAAGAAAGGTTAGCCCTGTCTGGGAGCTGCAGTGCAAGCAGCTGAGCAAGCTGATGAGACTGCGCTTGTTTGATGCTTATATCCAACTCTAGGTGCATAGCATCAATATACGTCATGTACTTCTGGTTAAATCTTCCATAGAGATGGAAGTTCCAGCAGGAGTTGAGTTGAAGCATGTCGTTCTGCTTGAATCTGAGACTGAAGAAGTCGAACAGATTCACGCGGCGACTTCATCAAGCTTGTGTCACTGCTATTAGCGAGTACCTTCGACACTACATCAAGACATGACTTTGGCGTTGTATAGCTTTCCCCAAGATGTGTTTCCTTCTTCCCTACAATATATGTTAGAGGGACAAGCAATGGGTTCGTCTCACTATCATTGTGGCAGTTCTTCTTGGCATCAATGATATCACCCTGAAAGAGAAAAAAGCAGACAGATAACAGACTTTGCACGTATAAGCATCAGTGCTGTCGATTCATCCCATTTCTTAGTGGCAAATAAAGAGACCTGGTTAAAATAGAATTAACATTGTTCATAGTTAAGACATGGCAGGAAATGGCATTGTGCACGAGTGGCCAGCTTCACCACGCCACTGGATTACGGATCAAGAACACAAGCATAGATGCAGTGCTAAAGAATGTATAAGCATCGATGGTGAGTGTTTCGTCAATTTATCCAATTTCAGATTGGTAAATAAAGAGACACGATTTAAATAACATGAACATAATATGCATTATTCATAGTTAAGACATAGCAGGATATGACATTGTCCCGGAGTTAGTAGTTTCACCAATCCACTGGATTACAGATCAACAACACAAGCATACATGCGGTGCTAAAGAAGATCACTTGCTATGTTTAGTTTAATTTACATGGTATGAATAAAGAACTAGGTTGTTCAACTAAAAACTAAAATTGAGAAGGAGAAACTAATGTTTATGAACTTCTTCATAATAAACTTTAAACACGCAACTTGATGCAAATGACAAAAATAAACAGTAGTTGCAGTCATTGCTATCCAAATATACGCAACAAAGTTTGAAGGCTCGAGAAGGACAAACTTACGTTAGTAATGAAGACCGGCTCTATAAAGCCCTTTTCCATGTTGACCGGGGCCCCCCCCCCCCCCCCCCCCCCCCCCCCCCCCCCCCCCCCCCCCCCCCCCCCCCCCCCCCCCCCCCCCCCCCCCCCCCCCCCCCCCCCCCCCCCCCCCCCCCCCCCCCCCCCCCCCCCCCCCCCCCCCCCCCCCCCCCCCCCCCCCCCCCCCCCCCCCCCCCCCCCCCCCCCCCCCCAAGGTACTGATAAGAGTAATGCAGAGCTAAACATCTTCAGTAGCATTGGTTTTATTCAACATTTTGGTAAGAGTAAACATAGATCAGATGTGTACAAAATGGAGGCCAAGGGAAAATAAGCTGCAAAGTGATGATACATGAACAACTAGCTGACAATATAAGTACAGTGATAAAGGACAACAAATACTTACAAGAACAATGTAGAGCTAAAATTCTTCATAAGCATTGGGTTTATTCTACATTAATGTAAGTATTAATATAGATTTGATAATTAGGAGCAAACAGCGGATATGCAGGTTATCATGCACACTGATGTCACATAATCAACCAGGTATGAATGTAAGTACAGTGATACAAGACAACAGGTACTAACAGGAGCAAAGCAGCAAGCAGCATAGTTGCGATATCCTAGATTTTGTGGTGCTGGTTCTATCGCCAATATAAGTGGGGTGCTGTCTGATTTCTTCAGTACCACCACCTTTTTCAAGGACTTTGCTTCTACTCCTTCAGGTTTTGCAATAAACCTCTTCCTTTTGGATGTCTGATACACAAGAACATCATTTGAATGGAAAGACATGGTATGATGACAAATGGAATACGTATTGATAATGGGTGGGCATGGCATCTTCACATATATGATGAGTAAACTAAGCAGATGGCGGTGCAAAGAAGCAGAGGAAACACAAGACAACTTATGCAAGTTATGTGCAACCAATAAAACCTTGCCAAATTAGAACAGTCATCTTGTAGGGTGAACAGGATAGGCCATCTGTCTTTGAATCCTTGAGCTTAGAATAGTCATTAGGATCATATTCTGAACACGAATCTGTAGGTGCGGAGCACGTGGGCTTCATTGCATCCAGAATGGAACTCAAGGCCTTGATGCCATGTTTGTTAGTCATTGCAATGTTCCGCAATACTCTTCCGATGTGCACTCATATTCATTGTAATTTTGTTCAATATCTGAGAAGCATGACAACATAAATAGTAGTGAGATTATCTTTGTAATGCAGAGGATATTCTAATTTAATAGGGGCTCCCTGTAAACCCTTGTGTGCTATCACTGGATCTTGATGAGAGAGCCCTTGTGTGCTGTAATTTGATGCTTACAATAATATAATCTGGCACAACTACACAAAAAATAGGCTCCCTGTGGGGAGCTCCAGAAGTAAGGATTGTTGGCAGATGATAGGTTCATACTGTATAGAAAGTTTATTGCCAAACCATGACAATGAGAGTGCACAGAGAAATAGTATTCCAACATGTGTCTATATGTGGCACACATGCATTTCAAAACTCACGTAGTAACAATAGCTACATGCAGGGTGTTCTGGCAGCTCATGAGGCCAGGCGCCAGGCGATCCTGACGGAGGAGGTGCTGGAACCTCGCGAGCCCCCCGGACCTCTAGAGCCCCCGGGACTCAGGAGTCGGCCGGCTTGTGAGGGGAGACTTCTGCGGCATGCATCTTCAGCTTCTCCAACGCCTCTACAATGACGGTGCCAGGTGACTTTTTGGTTTGTTCAGTTGAGGGCACCCCCCGGGCTGCATTATCCTCAAGCTGTACGGGTCCGTCCCTGCAGCATGTATCATTTTGCGCATATATCAGAACTGGCCTTACTCCTTCATGAGTTGCTTTATATATTATCACCTGCATGTCCGGTGCTTCGCCACCATGAATGTCATGCGCCCTCACAAACCCGCCCACGACCGCCTCATGATTAAGGACTGGCACGGCGTCTGTGCTCGGGTCCGTCCCTGCAGCGTCGCTAAACCCAAGTGGCCGAGCTCTGTCTCACAGGCCAGCTCCCGTGTACGTCACCTCCCGTGGTCCTTGGTGCCTTGTTCTCGCATGAGCTAATCGCGAGTGGATGAGTTAGGGCACGCGACCCGATGCCTCGCCGCCGTGGGAGCCGCGCGCTGGTTGTCTTTCCTTGGGATTGTTGCATGAGAAGACTGGGCACGGCGTCTGTGCTCGGGTCTGTCCCTGCAGCATCGATAAACCCAACGGCTGAGCTCTGTCTGGCGGGCCGGACCCGTTCACGTCACCTCCCAGGGTCATTGGTGTTTGGCCTTCTCATGCGATGTCCTCCGGAGATTCACTCGGCGCAGGCCACCTAAACATCTCACAGGGCCCTCACAAATGTTTTGAACCAAAAATTTAGGTGCAACCCGCCTTGAGGTAGGGCCCCGTGAGTCCCGCGCAGGCTCACGGGTGCCCATATACACCTCCTCCAGTCCTGCCATGCTAGCCATGTGTCAGGACGGGGCTGTACATGCCCCGGAGTCTACCCGTCGAGGGAGCTCCCACCCACGCACCAGTGGAAGCCCCATGCTCCGCGCTGGCGGACGACACGGTCGAGGAGCGGCTGTGCCCATGCAAGAGTGGAAGCACCATGCTCCGCGCTGGTGAATAAACAACTGAGGGTGCCTCCGGGCTGCATCAACCTCAGGATGGCCTCTCGGTCGACCGTTCAACCTCTCCCTGTGATGAGCGCGCGGGGGCTGGACACGGGGGCTGCGCTCAGGTTTGACCTGGCGCACGCCACCTCACTAGGTCCTTGTACCTGGTCCTTGTGCACCCCTCCCAGGCAAAAGTTGATGGGAAATGGTATGGAGGTCATGAGGGTAACTCGTACGTCAAGGGGTACCCCTGAGCGTCACGACTCAGAGGCCTCAGTGGCCACGTAGCCCCTCACCCCTTGGTCTCGTCCTGGTGATCCGGACGCCCCAATGGCGGTTGAGGTATGCGCGGGGTCAGCCCTGCTGACGCAGAGCACCAGCGCCCTCATGGTAATCTAACTCGTAGAATGTTGAAGCTGTTCGCATGTCAAGGGGGACCCCTGAGCATCGCGACTCAGGGGCCTCACTGGCCACGTAGCCCCTCACCCCTTGGTCTCGTCCTGGTGATCAGGACGCCCCAACGGTGGCTGAGGTACGTGCGGGGCCGGGCCCTGCCGACGCAGAACACTAAGGCAAAAAAGGAAATCATGGAGTTCCACCTAATTATTACAAAGCATAATGTTCCACAAATTTAAACAGAAGTTCTCACGCCTCCGCGAGGCATGGTAAATGTCGCAGGGTCAAACTAGGAGGAAGCTCCGCCATCACCTCAGTTGCCACCGTTGCCCACCTTGGGGACCTCGTCGTCGACAACGTCGCCACCATCTTCGCCGTCGGCCCCTGTCACCGCAGCTGCGGGGTCGACGCAGAAGAACTTCTCCAACAAGGCTTTCACCGGCTTTTTCACGGCCTCAGCAGCAGCGTCACGGGACTCGGGAGCCACCGGGTTGATCAGTGCACCAAGGTCGAATCTTGGGTCCCGGAGGTGGAGGTGGCTGAAGACCCGCGTCGCGGCCGTGGTGAAAAGCGCGCGGCACTCCCCTTCCACCATGGAGCCCACTCCGGCGGCAATGCCATCAAGTGCCTCGGCGAGCTTGGGGAGAAGCCCAGCTGGGCCTTCCTCCGGAGTCGCCAGCGGCTCCTCGTACCCTTCTCCGTAAAGGGATTGCAGCACCATGCGGGACCTCAGCTCGAGGGAGACGAAGGCTTCGCGCCCAACGGCTGCCGCCTTCTCGGCGGCGGCAAGGGTCTTCTCCCTGGCCTCCAGCCGAGCCATCTCATCGGAGACAAGCCGAGCATGGGATGCTTGGGCCCCGTCCACCTCTTCCTTCAGCTTGCCCAGGCGGTCCCGCTCCGCAGCTTGGTCCTTGGTCGCCTGGGCCAGCTTGGCGTCGCGGTCGGCGAGCGTCGCCTCCCGAGCTTTGAGCTCCTCTTCTCGTTCTTGGAGCCGACGACTGTGGGCAGCCTGCTCTTCGTGGAGGGCCTTCAGCTCGGTCTCTGCCATGCCGCAACGCTCTTTGGCGGATGACGCGTCAGCCAGTGCCGCGTCATGAGCCACCGTGGCCTCGTCGGCCTCTTTCCTGCTCTCGGCGGCGGCAGCCTCGGCCCGGCCCCAGGCCGTCCTGGCGGACGCGTCGGCTTGGAGCCACGCCGAGATCAGCCCCATGCGGCCCACCCCCATGCGCCTGTCGGTGCCCTGGAGATCGGTCCGAAGCTGGTCCAGCGTAGCATAGGCTTCCTCCAGAGCCCCGGGCCTGACGAGGGGACCGCAGTCCGCCAATACAAGGGCCTGGGGAAGAGGCGGCACCGACGCCTGGACTGGCGCCGCCGCAACAGCAAGGGCCGCGGGGGGCTCTGGAGCCCCGGAGCCCCCCACAAGTATGGCGGGGACGGACAGCTCCAGAATCTGCTGGCCTGCGGAGGCGGTCTTCTCCTGGGGCGCTACCGCCGTGTCCTGAGGGGCCCGCTTGGTTATGGAGGAACGCGAGGCGACCTCCTCCGACTGTGCCAGGGTCACCACGGCCGTGGTAGACGGCGTGGCCTCTGGCGTCCCCGCTTCCTCCTTCCTCTTCTTCACCACGGTCTCTACCCTAGTTACCAGGAGGGGAGCATTGTGGGTACGGCATCAAGGACGGCAAACAAAAACAAGGTAAGACACTTACTCGTCAGCGGCGATGTACGCCCTTTTTCTGGCCGGGGCCGCGGCACCACCAAACTTCCTAAGCGCGGGCTTCGTCGTGCCCTGAGGGTCGGCGGGGCACACGGCGGCTGGCCTTGGCACAGCGGCGACGGGCGGCGAGGCGGAGGCGTCGCCTCAAGGAAGGGGTGCCACCTCGCCCATCTTCGGAGTCGCTCGGTTTGACCTCCGCGAGGGGGTGGCCCCGGACCTCATGACGACCCCGGTGGAGCGCGGAGACTCCTCGACCGGGGGCTCGGCGGTGTCGTCGTCGTCGGAGAGGCCGCGGAGAAGCTCGCTTTGTGACAGAGGAGAGGTCTCTGCCACGTCGCCCATGGTTGCCTCCGAGTCCTCCTCCCCTTTCTCCTCGGCGCCATCGCCAGAAGACACCACCACCAGGGAGTTGGGGAGCGTAGGTGGCACGAGTCCCAACTTGTTGAAGACGGGCATGGCGGCGACCAGCTCCGCCCCATCGCTGCGATGGTACAATGGGATGTAGGCCACAGGGAGGCTGCCCGGATCCTTCTCAAGCAGGGTGAGCACAGCCTTGCCCAGCTCTTCGCCATTCAAGCTCCCTGGACTTAGCCGGATGTCGTCTTTCGTGCCTTTGAAATCCCACATGGGGTGCGAGTGTGCCAGGAGCGGGGCCAAGCGCTGCGTTAGGAACTCCTTAACAAGCATGGCCCCCGTCAGCGCCCCAGACTCCATGTCTGCCTTCATCTTCTCCAGGACCGGCGCCACCTGGGGTCGGTGAGCTTCTCATGATCCCACCGATCGAGCTTCTCCGGCAGCTTGGTAGGCAACTCCAGCCACGCGTGGAGGCCCTTGGCGTCCATGAAGACCCACTTGCGCCAGAAGTTCTCTACCTTCTTCCCGCCCTCATGAGTGAGTTACCGTCGTGGACCGCGGCGAAGGAGAGGCAGCCAGAGCGCTGGCCTTGGTCGTGCATCCAAAGGTAGAAGAAATGGTGGAGGAGCGCGACGGAGGGCATCACGCCCACGAACGCTTCGGAATAGAAGGCGGATATGGACAGGAAGAGGATGGAGTTGGGCTGCAGGTGTAGGGCCTGAATCTAGTAGTGGTCAAGGACAGTGATGAAGAACTTGGAGAAAGGCAGGCAGAGCCCCGCGAAGATGCTGTGAAAGAAGAAGGGATAGACCATCCCTGCCATAGCCTCTCACACGGTGGAGCCGGCCAGGAGCACCATCTCCCTCCCCTTGTTGTCGTTGCTCGCCGTCAGCGGGAGTGCGGAGGCGAAGTGCTTCCTCTCGGTGATGGAGGACGTACCGAGGGCCAGCACAGGAGAGGAGGAGGAGCTCGTGGCCTTTGTGGCCGACTTGGCCTTCCTGGATGCCATCAGCAAAGAACTTGGGAGGAGAAAATCGGCAGATCTAGAGATGCTCTTGGCAGGAGGAAAAGGGGATCTAGAGCAAGGCGAGGAGAAGGCAACGAAGGCTTGGAGGCGGGCACCAGTCTTTTTTGTCAGCCTCAGACAGTTGCCGAGGCAGCGTGGGGAAGTGGAGACGCCCACGTCCCATCAAGCGCCATGCGTCGGCTGGGCCCGCAGGTGATTGGGGCCCGCTGCGCTTCGCCCTTGCCCTCTGGCTTTGCCCCGAAGCCAAGTCCGAGCGCGCCTTGGGCCCGGGGGCTACTGTCAGTGTTCTGGAAACCAGGGTACCCAGACTTGCCTACCTACGGCCCATGGCGTGGCTCCATCAGCGGCCTGGTATGGCCCATCTATGACACCAACAGGGCAAGACCCTCGCGAGGGGCCAAGCCTCGCGAGGCGGGCGACATCAAGACCTCCGGAGGGAGCGGCCTCCTCAGGCTGCCTCCTGAGGAGCGGAGATTTCTATGCAGGTGCTCAACCTCATGAGGTTGTGGTGATGCAAGCCATGACGACCAAGGCCAGGCGAGTACCAGCGGGCGCAGAGCAGCAGGTTTCCTCTTTGGTGCTAAGGAGGCAAGCGCAGGCGCGGGGTCCCGAGGAATCGCCTAAAGTTTTCCATTCCCGTGCAACAAGACCAAGACCGCCAGGACAGCAGGACGGATGTCATCGCCGAGCCCACCGCGGTGTCACGACGAGGTGCTTTGCAGGAGAAGACCACCTTTTGTCAGGATAAGATGTACTACTTGTCCCCTTAGGCCCTAATAAGGTGAAGTGCCATGTAGTCGACGTTCACATGACACCACTAAGGGAATCACAACATACATACCATCAAAATATCTAACACATATCAAGTTCACATGATTACTTGCAACAAGATTACTCCCGTGACCTCAAGAACAAAAGTAACTACTCACAAATGATAATCATGCTCAAGATCAGAGGGGTATTAAATAGCATATTGTATCTAAACATATAATCTTCCATCTAATAAACCATATAGTAATCAACTACAAGATGTAATCAACACTACTAGTCACCCACAAGCACCAATCTAAGGTTCCGGTACAAAGATTGAACACAAGAGATGAACTAGGGTTTGAGAGGAGATGGTGCTGTTGAAGATGTTGATGGAGATTGCCCTCCCCAATATGGGAGAGTTGTTGGTGATGATGATGACGATGATTTCCCCCCCTGGGAGGGAAGTTCCCCCGGCGGAATCGCTCTGCCGGAGGGCAAAAGTGCTCCTGCACAAGTTCCGCCTTGATACGACGGCGCTTCATCCCGAAAGTCCCCTCCTTATTTTTTCTAGGTCAAAATGACTTATATACCAGAAGAGGGGCACTGGAGGTGGGCCGAGGAGCGCACAACCCACCAAGGCACGCCTGGGCTCCCTAGCGCGCCCAGGTGGGTTGTGCCCACCTGGTGGGCCCCCTCTGGTAGTTATTTGCTCCAATAATTCTTATATATTCCATAAAAAATCCCCGTGAAGTTTCAGCTCATTTGGAGATGTGCAAAACAGGTGGCCTGACGTAGCTTTTCTAGGTCCAGAATTCCAGCTGCCGGTATTCTCCCTCTTTGTGTGAACCTTGCATATTATGAGAGAAAAGGCATTAGAATTACTCCAAAAAGCATTATTATGCATAAAAACATCATAAATAACAGTAGGAAAACATGATGCAAAATGGACGTATCAACTCCCCCAAGCTTAGACCTCACTTGTCCTCAAGCGAAAACCGAAATCGAAAAACATGTCCACATGCTTAGAGAGAGAGGTGTCGATAAAAACAAAATACGGACATTGAAGCATCATGTATATTATTATAACAGCAACAAACTTTAACATAAAACTTTATCATAGAGCTTTTATCATATAGCTTCTCATGAATAAGTAACAATTCACCACAACATTGAAGTATAATGCATAAACTCTATTGAAAACCAACAAACTATGTTCTCAGTCAACTTTGCAACTACAATTCATCATCTCTTCAGGAAGGATCATGTATCGGAGCCTTTAGGCAAGTCCACATACTCAACCATTATATAATCTTCTATGATTGCTAACACTCACCGCATACACATGAGCAAAAAGTTTCAACCAGACACATAGAAAGATAGGGGCTTATAGTTTCGCCTCCCAACGTATTCACCTCAAGGGTGATGTCAACAATAATAAGTCATGCCACCCATATCCAACTGGATATATGTGCCTAGATCTTTCCTCACCACATGGTGCTTGTCAAAAGAGAAAAATAAAAAGGAATAGAGAGAAATACTTTGACTCTTGCATAAAAGTAAATACATGAAAGTAAAAGATAGGCACTTCGCAGAGGGAAGCAGAGGTTGCCATGCGCTTTTTTGTTTGTATGCTTAATCTCTTAGTGCAAAAGAACATCACGTTATATTGCCCCTTATGATAGCAACCTTTATTATGTAGTCTGTCACTTTTATTCTTTGCCATCACAAGTTCGTACAACGCTCAATTTTCTCTTACACTAAGTGATCCAACACTTTTAGAAGTATTTTTTATTGCCTTATTGCATCGATGACAACTTACTTGAAGGATCTTGCTCAATCCATAGGTAGGTATGGTGGACTCTCAAAATAAGATGTGGGTTTAAGGGTTTTTGGATGCACAATTAGTATTTCTACTTAGTGCGGAATTTTTGGCTAGTAAAGATGGGGGCCAAGCACCACATGTTAAAGGATCTATGACAATATAACTTCTATGTGAATATGAACAAATATAAATCATTATGTTGTCTTCCTTGTCCAACGTCAACAATTTTGGCATATAATATTTTGATGGGGTCTCACAATCACAAAAGATGTCCAGGATAGTGTATTTGCATGTGAATCTTCTCTTCCCTTATTAATTCTTTCATGAATTGCATCACTGACCAATGCTATGTTTGTAAATATCCAATAAAATTTTCTAGTTATACTCTGTGACACCCTGGTTTTTGCCATTCTTCTTTTTTCTGAGTTTTATTGCATTTTTTATTTGAATTTGAGTTTTGAATCAACTCATTTGGACTTAAGCACTTGGGCCTTACTTTGATTTTAACCCAAGTGACTCCTCTCACCCTCTTACCCATCTCTTGCCCTCTATCATACCGTAATATTGTCTTGGGAATATTTTTCTTAAATGAAAAATATTCATTTTCTCTCTGAAAGCCTTATATTCACTTCTGCTCCAAAGCAACCCTCATTTTTCTTGCCCACAAAAATCTAAGAAAATTCCCAAATATTCTTTGAACCTTGGCCCAACTTCCTATGCAAAAATATTTGATGGTTATTTGGAGTATTTTTGCTACATAAAATCTTTTCCATTCTGGTCAGAAAATGCATGTCGTGAAGGAAGTGCATTTTTGCTTGATCCTCTGGAGCTGAAATTTTTAGGGCATCATTACTTTACTAAGTAATCCTTAGCTACCAAAAACCAGCACCTAACTCTCTCTAGAATTCTCTCTATTTAGCTCCAAAGTTTCTGTCCAGAAACTTGCCAAGAAGCTCCAGTCTCACCCTATCAGCCTGGCATTGATTTCGCAGCTCGGAGCGGCCTAGTCTTGCGAAGACAACACCCCAGACATGAAGTTACCCCTCGGCGCATCACATAGCCATAGTTCACACGGTGACACCGTTCGTCCAAGTGTGCTGGCATGGGTTTGGCACGCTCCGGACAGCGCCCGCGGCTCTGTTTCGCTCGTGCGCTCGCCTCCGCCCAAACTAGCGAGTCCCAGAGCCCCCTCTGCCTCGCCTCATCACCTTGACCTCTCCCTGGCGCTCCCCTATGCCGGCGACAGCTGCAGCGAGCACGGCCATGATAGAGTCAAGAGCAAAATGCCCCCCGTGCCACTGTTTTCGTCCGTCCCCTCGTCCTGTGCTTGGCCTTGAGCCTTGACAATGGCCGTGTGAGCCCTTGGCCACTTCTCCCCTCCCTCTGACTCATCTCGTCGCCGTGCGCCACTTCCAGAGCCATCTCCGGTGACCTCGATCCCCGTCTTGTGCCCTGCCTATATATAGGACCCTCCCGAGCTCGTTCCACCACACCACCCACCTTCTCTGATCCCAACCAAGCTAGTAGAAGGCCGCGGCCAGACCAGGCGGGCCTCCGGCTGCCGTTCTGCTCCGGAGATCGCCGTCAAGCCCCTCTTGGTGTTCTGCTCCTTCCGACGGCCCTCACCTTCATCCAACCTCTCAGGCGTGTTCGTGTTGCTCCACTGGTCGTGCTGGTGCTGCCGGAGCTGCTGGACCGGCCCTGCCTCGCCGGATTCATCAACTCCGAAGAGCCCTCTCCGCCGACGCCTTTGGAGACGACCACCGCGATGCTGTCTGTCCACATCTCGTCGAGCTACTGGTAAATGTGGGTTCCCCATGAAGCGCTATGTCCATCCATCCTCTCGCCGGCGGCAGCCGTGGTCACCTCGCCGGAGAATCACCGGCAATGAGCCGCCCTTCCTTTGTTTCTCTCTCTCCCCCTCTAAACCCGCCAAGGGGACCCACTAGTCAGCCACTTAGCCACCCCCGAAGTGGTATAAGTGGTGGCACCTTTCGGGTTTACGCCATCGACGTCACCCCCTCTCCGATTTTCTGAAAAATCAATTTAAATTCAGAAAATTTGAGTAAACTTTGACCTGCTCTAACTTCTATTCTATAAGTCCAAATGTTATGATTCTTTTTGCATTGGTTTTGTATTAAACTCCTCTATCAACATGCAAAAGATGAGATTTTTGCTTGCTGTGGATATTTTCTGGTGCATTAAACAGTGTTATGTGACCTTTTCTTTTTGTTATTTTAATTCTTTTCATAAGGAAATTGCTGCCTTGAGGATAACCAGGAGGAGTGTGACCCTCCTCTGCACTAAGGCAAGCCATCACAAATATTTGCAAGAATTTCATTTCAATAACTATGATTTTCACTTGAATATGGTTATTTTAAATGCATATAGAAAATTCCTATAAAGTTACTTGAGCTAATTTCATGTTCTTGCTATGATTATTCTGTCATCGGTGGCATTTTAGTTGGATAACTAATTTTATGCAGTAGAGTAACGTGATGTTATGCATGAGCTAGTTCATATCAGTATTATGTGAAACAGTGCATATATAGTTCATTGCATTTTCATGGCATACTATGACTCGGTGAAATTTATTTGCAAGTTGAAACCTGATAATAAACCAACTTGAACATGCTGTTGATCGAGTCATGGTGCCACTGAATCGAGCTTCCCAAGTGCACATTTGCCTTTATGGGGAGGCCCTTTCTCGGTCTATTGTTATGCCTCTCACCGGTGCCTCCAACTAGGGAAGCTTATGCGCTGGCGCTACCCTGGCCTGGTAGCCGGGTATAACCTTGTGTGCCCGTTGTTGTTTTGGTACCATGTCCCCGTTTGGGACCGTTTGTTTTGCCACGACGTTGGCCGTTGGATGTCACGCGGTGACATCGGGGCCACCCAGGACTTAGCCCAAAGGGGAGTAGGTCGGAGTGGCCGGGAGAGTGTCATCGCAATAGATTGGTTCTGTCGGAACGCCGTTGGTCCACCCGAATGGGAGTTCAAGGCCATGGGTTTCGTAGTGTGGGTACAGTGTACTAACCTCTGCAGAGTGTGTTTAATCTATCGATAGCCGCGTCCTCGGTCATGGACACAAGTTCGTAGTAGGTCACATCATGGATCAACAGAAATATTAAACTTGCACACTAAATGTATGCTTGTGGCACTGGTTATGTTGGTGAAGTGATTGAGACCATCGAGATGGTTTTGTTTGTGATCCGGAGGTGATCACCTTAGTATGATGATATTCATGGTTACGAGGTAACCGAGATGGTAAGCGGGTCTGAAAGGCCCTATTATGAGCACAATCACTTCATGAGTAGCATGCTAGTTTCTTGCATTTAACCTGCTTAAAATATCATGTTGTTGTTTGCCATTGTTGCTTTATTTGTGTGAGCTTGTGAGTACATTCAAAGTACTCACCTGGCGTGTCATGCCAGTTTCAGGAGAAGTCATACCGGAGTTGGAGTTGCATCGTGCATTGCAGTCTAGACCGTGTCCACATCAGTGTCCCTGTGAGATGGAGTCCATCTAAGTCACCGTTCCGCTGCTGCGTAGCTTTATTGTGATGTCGAGGCCCCTGCTCATGTCTACTAAATAATGTACATATGTTCAGCAGCACCATGTGTGCCGCTTGGCCTCGCTACTTGATGTAATATCAACTCTATGCTTCATTAAAGCGGTTGTCTTTCTGTACCAAGTTGTTGTGTGTTGCCAGAAGACTTGATCTCTGGGCTGGCAATGCAAGGTAAACCGGTCGCTCTGAGTCGGGGTGCCACAACACTTGGTATCAGAGCCGCGCTGACTGTAGGATGCCCTAGACTGCTAGTGTGCTAGTTATCCGATATTTAGTAACGCTGAGTGGCGATAGTGTTTGTGTGCTTCTGGTTGCTGCATTGCATGCATATAGTTTATTATTTTTACTAACCGACTAATGGTTGTGAGTGTAGATGGCTCCAGTGCCGTATCCGTGTAAGTTGGAGCTGGCACCGTACACTTCTCCACACCTTCTTCGGAATGTAAGGCATCGACTCTACCCTCACGGTGATGACCCGGTGTATCAGGTGTACCGGGAGTGCCTGGCTGCCTCAGTATACGAGTATCACGCGGTGGTTACCTTGTGTAACAGTTCTGCAGCTGGCACATACACTTGTTCTTCTAGGAGTTGTTTCGCTTCTACACCCGCTCAGGCTGTTCAGTTTGCTGCATTCGAGGTTCTCATTGAGTTACGCTATAATGAGATCCGGATGCAGACTCATCCAGGTTTCTAGTTCTACCCATCCCTACACGATGATGGGCGTATTCATTTTCCAGCTATTGCTCCAGCGTGTGACTGTCCATCCATCCACCTTTCTCGTTATGTCACTGCTAGTTATCTTCTGATCTACGAGCTGGCCTGAGAGCTGACTCATGCTTGCACAGCTTTGGTGGCCGCTAGATCCGGTTTCGCTCCACCTTCCATAGGGTTTACCCCCGTAACTCGGGCACCTCGACAGTGACTCCCCGCGGGTCTCCTGCCGAGTGGGCTTCACTTCTCGCTACTCCCGCAGCCCCTATGCTCCAGACTCATCCAGCACCTGCCCCTGAGGGAGAGCCCTCGTGGCAGTGTCATCGTGTTTCCTTTAACCCGGAGGTTTCCGTTAATGTCGTCAGTTCAGGATCCGAGTCCGGGTCAGGAGAGGACCAGCAGGATCAGCAGAGCACTAGATCACCAGAGTAGCCGAGGTTGTTATGATGCTTGGATGTATGAGTGTAGTCGTACCTGTCATGATGTTTCCTTTCATGTATGAGTCTATGTATAATTATGTTGGAACCTTTTCCTTTATTATTTGTCTTGGTTTCTTGTCGTTTCCTTTTGGGCTTTGTCGCTTGCTTTTCTTCCCCGTTTATGGATGTTGCTCATCTCGATGCTTCGTATTGGGAAATATAAATAGGATGACACGAGGAGGTAGCAGTAGTCAGGGAGGTGATGATACTCCTGTTCGTCACTCCGCCCGACAAGCAGGGCATTCCCCCGAACCATATCAGCCACCACCACCTCCTCCACCGCAACCACCTACCAGAGTAGATTACGAGAATGTTCGAGGAAATACGAAACCAAGATTTGCTTGAATTACTAAGAAGTGTACAAGCTATGGTTGGGTAGAATGGAAATCAGTATGGCAATCATTCCAAGCTGTCAGATTTTCAGAGGACTAAACCTCCCAGTTTCAGTCAAGTTATCGATCCTCTGGAAGCCGATGATTGGTTGCGAACTATTGAGAAGAAGTTAGAAATTGCTCGCACCGAAGAAATTGACAAGGTTCCATTTGCTACTCTCTATCTTGAAGGAGCTGCTGCTATATGGTGGGACAACACCAAAACCATGTGGCCTGCAGACGATGAGATCACTTGGGATAAATTCAAGGACAAGTTTCGCAAATACCACATTCCCGCAGGTATCATGAAGGTCAAGCAGCATGAATTTCTCGCTCTCACCCAAGGACACTAGTCAGTAAGTGAATATCTGAACAAATTCAATCACTTGGCTTGTTATTCTCTCTATGATGTCGCCACGGAAGAAAGGAAGATCGACCGATTCCTTGGGGGTCTCAATCAACACCTCTGATGCACACTCAGCATGTTCGACTTCCCCGACTTCCAGACTTTTGTAAACAAGGCCCTTATAGCAGAGAGGGAGCACAAGCTTGTTCACGACAATAAGCCAGTTTATAATGATCATAGATGCAAGTTCAAGCCCAAGAAGGATGGACAGCCAGTTCAGAAGGCTCGTACTTGGCAGCAACCTCGGTTGAGTTCAAGCCAACATGGCAGCAGAATACCAACAAGACCCACAACCATGTCAAGAACATGGTGACCAATCCTGTCCGGGAAGACTGTCAGCATAGCAACGCATGTTTCTCTTGTGGCCAGACCAGACACTGTGCAAAACAGTGTCCCAAAAAGGCAAGCCAAATGCACCCCTCAAGCCTCAAGTCAACCACATGGCATCCTACACTGAGCAGGAGCTGATCCAAGGCCAGGTGCATCATCTCTCCACCGAAGAAGCCCAAGAAAACCCTGAAGTGGTCATTGGTATGTTTCCTATTAATAACATACCCGCAACAATTTTATTTGACTCTGGGGCTTCCCATTCCTTTATTTCACGGAGTTTTGTTGCCCAAAACAAGTTTTCTTGCTCCCTTCTTGAGAAATGCATGATGGTGCAATCCCTGGGATCCATGCTCAAAACAAATTTGGTATGCCGTGGTTTGGAGATAAATGTCCGAGGAATTATTTTCCCTGCCACCCTGGTCGCAATTGAATCCGCAAGGTTGGATGTCATTCTGGGAATGGACTGGCTAACAAAGCACTAGGTATGTATTAATTGTGCAACAAGGGAAGTCACTTTAATAAACCCGACAGGACAAGCAACGAAGTTTGTAGCTCGCAAAACTATGCCTAAAAAGGAGATGATATTCACCGCCGTAAGCTCAGGCATGGAATTAATTCCAGTGGTCAGTGAGTTTCCGGACGTATTCCCTGAAGAATTACCAGGAATGCCACCTGATCGTGAGCTTGAGTTCGCTATTGATCTCGTGCCAGGAACGGCACCCATATACAAGAAATATTACTGGATGCCTTCGTCTGAGCTAGTTGAGCTGAAGAAACAACTTATTGAGATGCTCAAGAAAGGATACATCCGCCCAAGTTCTTCACCATGGGGATCACCTGCCATATTTGTGGACAAGAAAGATGGTAGTCTATGGATGTGTGTTGACTACCGTCAGCTCAATGATGTCACTATCAAGAACAAGTACCCAATCCCTAGGATTGATGATTTGTTCGATCAACTAAATGGAGCACAAATCTTCTCCAAGATTGGTTTAAGGATCGGGTACCATCAACTCAAGATCAGGAAGGAAGATATTCCGAAGACCGCATTCACCACTCGTTACGGTCTTTAAAAATACACGGTTATGTTGTTTGGTCTGACAAACGCCCCTGCTTTCTTCATGCACATGATGAACAAAGTGTTCATGGATTTCTTGGACAAGTTCATGGTGGTCTTCATCGATGATATTCTCATATATTCTAAAGGAGAAGAAGAGCATAAACAACACTTCCGAGTAGTATTGCAGAGGCTTCATGACCATCAGTTATATGCAAAATTCAGCAAGTGAGAGTTCTGGCTCAATCAAGTCAGATTCTTGGGGCATATTCTCTCTGCCGAAGGAATCGCTGTGGATCCTAGCAAAGTCAAGGATGTGCTAAAATGGCCAGCACCCTCATCGATGACAGAAATCAGAAATTTTCTGGGGCTTGCTGGTTATTACCGTCGATTCATTGAAGGCTTCTCCAAGATAGCTAAGCCAATGACGGAACTGCTCAAGAAAGATCAAAAATTTATATGGTCTGAAGACTGTGAGAAGAGCTTTAATGAATTGAAGACTCGTTTAACCTCAGCACCCGTGTTGATGCTTCCAGACATTTATCGAAGCTTTGACGTGTACTGCGACGCATCTCGAAGAGGCCTAGGATGCGTGTTCATGCAAGATGGCAAAGTTGTAGCTTATGCATCCAGACAGCTACGACCACATGAAGGAAATTATCCTACTCATGACCTGGAGCTAGCAGCAGTGGTTCACGCATTAAAAATCAAGAGGCATTATCTCACCGGCAAGCGGTGCCAAATATTCACCGACCACAAAAGTCTCAAGTACATATTCACTCAACCTGATTTGAATCTCTGACAAAGAAGATGGCTTGAGTTGGTCAAATATTATGACCTCGGAATAAACTATCACCCGGGTAAAGCTAATGTGGTTGCGGATGCTCTCAGTCGCAAACCAGCCACAGTAAATGCATTAATAACACTTTGTCTCCTGAGCTACAAGTAGAAATGACCCATCTCAATCTGATCATTGTTGAGGCTGACTGCACCAATATGTTGGAAATCACTCCCACTCTTGAGGAAGAAATTCGCAAAGCTCAGTCAGAAGATCCATTCTTGCAACACCAGGTCACACGGATGAAAGACGGCAAGACTCAAGACTTCCTGATGGATGAGCAAGGTACTCTATGGTTTTGAGGATGAATATGTGTACCCGAAGTAGAAGATCAGAGGAAGAAGATATTAATAGAAGCACACGAGTCCTCATACTCGATCCATCCAGGAGGTACCAAAATGTACGAAGACCTCACGCAAATATTTTGGTGGGATGGGATGAAGAAGGATATTGCATATTTTGTCGTTTGTTGTGATATATGCAATAAGGTAAAGGCGGAACACCAAAAACCCGCCGGGCTACTTCAACCTTTGCCTGTTCCGCAATGGAAATGGGACGATGTCTGCATGGACTTCATCACCGGTCTTCCCAAAAGTCCTCTTGGAAACAATCTATATGGGTCGTGGTGGACATGCTGACCAAGGTGGCCCATTTCATTCCTATCCGACCACATACCGTGCGGATCTACTGGCTCAACTCTATGTGTCCAGAATCGTCAGTCTGCATGGTGTGCCAAGAACTATCACATGAGACCGAGGATCCCTTTTTACCTCAGCATTCTGGTCATGTCTTCACCAAGCTTTGGGGACATCATTGAAGTATAGCACATCTTATCACCCTCAGACAGATGGCCAGACGAGGCGAGTAAATCAAATACTCGAGGACATGCTTAGGGCATGTGCTCTTGCTCGAGGACCCCAAATGGGAAAATAGTTTACCCTATGTCGAGTTCTCTTACAACAACAGCTATCAAACCAGCCTCAAGATGTCACCATATGAAGCCTTGTATGGACGCAAGTGCCGTACCCCATTAAACTGGTCCCAAACCGGAGACAGTTATATTTTTGGGACTGACTTGATGATGGAAGCCGAGACAGACTGCAATTGGCCAAGTCCCGACAAAAGAGTTATTATGATTCCAAGCACCGACAAATCTGTTTTGAACCTAGTGAATACGTCTACCTCCGAGTCACACCCATGAAAGGAGTCAAGAGATTTCAGACTCGGGGAAAGCTTGCACCAAGATATATTGGCCCATTTCCAGTTATGACCAAAGTGGGCACAGTGGCGTATCAATTGGAACTTCCTCCCGAATTATCAGAAATACATGACATCTTCAACGTATCATAGTTGCAAAGGTGTATCTCACCACCCGAGAAACGGACCGATATGTCAGAAATAGAGCCTGCAAAGGATCTGACCTATGAAGAAAAACCTTTCCGAATACTGGATGAGATGGAAAGAGTCACCTGCAGCAAGTCAGTTAAATTTTACAAGGTGTAGTGGGAGCACCATACCGAAGGTGAAGCTACCTAGGAAAGAGAGGACTTTCTAAGGGCAGCATATCCTGAATTGTTTCCCTAGCAACCGAATCTCGAGGACAAGATTCATCCTAAGGGGGGAGGTTTGTGACACCCAGGTTTTTGCCATTTTTCTTTTTCTGAGTTTTATTGCATTTTGTATTTGAATTTGAGTTTTGAATCAACTCATTTGGACTTAAGCACTTGGGCCTTACTTTGATTTTCACCCAAGTGACTCCTCTCACCCTCTCACCCATCTCTTGCCCTCTGTCATACCTTAATATTGTCTTGGGAATATTTTCTTAAATGAAAAATATTCATTTTCTCCCTGAAAAGCCTTATATTCACTTCTGCTCCAAAGCAACCCTCATTTTTCTTGCCCACAAAATCTGAGAAAATTCACAAATATTCTTTGAACCTTGGCCCAACTTCCTGTGCAAAAACATTTCATGGTTATTTGGAGTATTTTTGCTACAGAAAATCTTTTCCATTCTGGTCAGAAAATGCATGTTGTGAAGGAAGTGCATTTTTGCTTGGTCCTCTGGAGCTGAAATTTTTAGGGCATCATTACCTTCCTAAGTAATCCTTAGCTACCAAAAACCAGCACCTAACTCTCTCTAGAATTCTCTCTATTTAGCTCCAAAGTTTTTGTCCAGAAACTTGCCAAGAAGCTCCAGTCTCACCCTGTCGGCCTGGCATTGATTCAGCAGCTTGGAGCGACCTAGTCTTGTGAAGACAACACCCCAGACATGAAGTTACCCCTGGGCGCGTCGCGTAGCCATAGTTCACACGGTGACCGTATTCGTCGAAGCGTGCTGGCATGGGTTTGGCGCGCTCTGGACAGTGCCCGCGGCTCCGTTTCGCTCGTGCGCTCGCCTCCGCCCAAACTAGCGAGTCCCGGAGCCCCCTCTGCCTCGCCTCATCGCCTTGACCTCTCCTTGGCGCTCCCCGACGCCGGCGACAGCCGCAGCGAGCACGGGCACGATGGAGCCAAGAGCACAGTGCCCCCCGTGCCACTGTTTCCATCCGTCTCCTCATCCTGTGCTTGGCCTTGAGCCTCGACAGTGGCCGCGTGAGCCCTTGGCCACTTCTGCCCTCCCTCTGACTCATCTCGTCGCCGTGCGCCGCTTCCAGAGCCATCTCCGGTGACCTCAAACCCCCTCTCGTGCCCTGCCTATATCTAGGACCCTCCCGAGCTTGTTCCACCACACCACCCACCTCCTCTGATCCCAACCAAGCTACTAGAAGGCCGCGGCCAGGCCAGGCGGGCCTACGGCCACCGTTCTACTCCGGAGATCGCCGCTGAGCCCCTCTCGGTGTTCTGCTCCTTCCGGCACCCCTCGTCTTCATCCAACCTCTTCAGCGTGTTCGTGTTGCTCCACTGGTTGTGCTGGTGCTGCCGGAGCTGCTGGACTAGCCCTGCCTCACCGGATTCATCAACTCCGATGAGCCCTCTCCGTCGACGCCTCTGGAGACGACCACCGCGACACCGTCCATCCACATCTCGTTGAGCTACTGGTACGTGCGTGTTCCCCGTGAAGCGCTGTCCTCTCGTCGGCGGCAGCCGTGGTCTCCTCGCCGAAGAATCATCGGCGACGAGCCGCCCTCCCTCTATTTCTCTCTCTATCGCTCTAAACCTGCAAAGGAGGCCCATTGGTTAGCCACTCAGCTGCCCCCGAAGCGGTATAAGTTGTGGCACCTTTTGGGTTTATGCCATTGACGTCATCCCCTCTCTGATTTTCTGAAAAATCAATTTAAATTCAGAAAATTTGACTAAACTTTGACCTGCTCTAACTTCTATTCTATAAGTCCAAATGATATGATTCTTTTTGCATTGGTTTTGTGTTGAACTCCTCTATCAGCATGCAAAAGATGAGATTTTTGCTTGCTGTGGATATTTTCTGGTTCATTAAACAGTGTTATGTGACCTTTTCTTTTTGTTATTTTAATTCTTTTCAGAAGGAAATTGCTGCCTTGAGGATAACCAGGAGGAGTGTGACCCTCCTCTGCACTAAGGCAAGCCATCACAAATATTTGCAAGAATTTCATTTCAATAACTATGATTTTCACTTGAATATGGTTATTTTAAATGCATATAGAAAATTCCTATAAAGTTAATTGAGCTAATTTCATGTTCTTGCTATGATTGTTCTGTCATCGGTGGCATTTTAGTTGGATAACTAATTTTATGTAGTAGAGTAACGTGATGTTATGCATGAGCTAGTTCATATCAGTATTATGTGAAACAGTGCATATATAGTTCATTGCATTTTCATGGCATACTATGACTCAGTGAAATTTATTTGCATGCTGAAACCTGATAATAAACCAACTTGAACATGCTGTTGATCGAGTCATGGTGCCACCAAATCGAGCTTCCCAAGTGCAACCACATTTGCCTTTATGGGGAGGCCCTTTCTCGGTCTATTGTTATGCCTCTCGCCGGTGCCTCCAACTAGGGAAGGTTATGCGCTGGCGCTACCCTGGCCTAGTAGGCAGGTATAACCTTGTGTGCCCGTTGTTGTTTTGGTACCATGTCCCCGTTTGGGACCGTTTGTTTTGCCACGACGGTGGCCGTTCTCGCGGTGACATCGGGGCCACCCAGGACTTAGCCCAAAGGAGAGTGGGTCGGAGTGGCCGGGAGAGTGCCATGGCAATAGATTTGTTTTGTCGGAACGCCGTTGGTCCAACCGAATGGGAGTTCAAGGCCCTGGGTTCCGTAGTGTGGGTACAGTGTACTAACCTCTGCAGAGTGTGTTTAATCTATCGATAACCGTGTCCTCAGTCATGGACACAAGTTCATAGTTGGTCACATCATGGATCAACAGAAATATTAAACTTGCACACTAAATGTATGCTTGTGGCACTGGTTATGTTGGTGAAGTTATTGAGACCATCGAGGTGGTTTTGTTTGTGATCCGAAGGTGATCACCTTGGTATGATGATATTCATGGTTACGAGGTAACCGAGATGGTAAGCGGGTCTGAAAGGCCCTGTTATGAGCACAATCACTTCATGAGTAGCATGCTAGTTTCTTTCATTTAACCTGCTTAAAATATCATGTTGTTGTTTGCCATTGTTGCTTTATTTGTGTGAGCTTGCGTGTACATTCAAAGTACTCACCTGGCGTGTCGTGCCAGTTTCAGGAGAAGTCATACCGGAGTTGGAGTTGCATCATGCATTGCAGTCTAGACCGTGTCCACATTAGTGTCCTTGTGAGATGGAGTCCATCTACGTCGTCGTTCCACTGCCACATAGCTTTATCGTGATGTCGAGGCCCCTACTCATGTCTACTAAATAATGTACATATGTTCAACAGCACCGTGTGTGCTGCTTGGCCTCGCTACTTGATGTAATATCGACTCTATGCTTCAATAAAGTGGTTGTCTTTCTGTACCAAGTTGTTGTGTGTTGCCAGAAGACTTGATCTCTGGGCAGGCAATGCAAGGTAAACCGGTCGCTCTGAGCCGGTGTGCCACATACTCTTCCTTATGTGATGTCATTACTTACCATAAGATTAGCATATGATCTTGCTCATCTATTTCCTTTCTTTTTATTGAACAGGGAAGTAAAGAAAAGAAAACTCAAACTAAACATTATTATATATATCTTGCACACGATTACAAGGATAAAACACTAAGCAAACTCTCGAAAAGAAAGGATCGAACTAAACTTTTATTCATCTACAGCAAAAGATAACTATGGATCAAACTAAGATAAGTAAAGGCAAAAGATAATGGAGGTGATACGATACCGGGGCACCTCCCCCAAGCTTGGCACAAGCCAAGGGGAGTGCCCATACCCGATAATCAATTTTCCTTTGGTGATGGAGAAGGAGGTGGTGGTGATGAAGTAGTGGAGGGTTTGTCTTTCTCTTTCTCCAGCTTACGTTGGAGGATAAAGTTATCTATCCTCAACTCATCATTCTCCATCTCGAGCTTTATTATCCTCTTGCATAATGCCTCCATGCTTTCATGCTTGAAACGAGGAGGCACTGGTTCATCTTCATCTTCCTCATCGGGGAACCATATGTAGGGATAGGTGTCCTTGAAGATATTTCTATCTAAAGGCTGATAAGAAACCAGACACTCCTCGGCATTTTGAGACGACATATTTTCAGATCTGACAGGAAAACAGCGAGAAAAGAAAATAGAAGATTTCTCCGCGATACGGTGGTCAATAGGTTCGGGGGGTATATAAAGATTTTTTATGTTGGGAAACAAGCAAACGGAAGAACAACGGAGTCCGGAAGGTACCCGAGGTGGGCACAACCCACCTGGGCACGCCTGGCAAGCCAGGCGCGCCCTGGTGTCTTGTGCCCACCAGGGGTGCCTTCCTGGTTGTTTCTTACTTTCCTAATTTTTGATATATTCCAAAACTGACATAAAATATTTTTACGGATTTTTCGGAGTCCGTTTACTCACCGTATCACGTACCTCCTCTTTTTTCACGATTCTGGAGTGTTCTGAAAGGTTTCATTTATGTGTTCTTCTGTTGTCATAGTTTGGATAATATTACTTTCAACATTAATGGGCGTACCTGAGATATAATGTTTTATTCTTTGCCCATTGACAACCTTCGGGTTAGTACCCTCAGCATTATTTATTTTGATGGCTCCAGATCGATAAACCTCCTCGATAACATAGGGCCCTTCCCATTTGGAGAGGAGTTTTCCTGCAAAGAATCTAAAATGAGAGTTGTACAAAAGAACATATTCTCCAACTTTGAACTCACGCTTTTGGATTCTTTTTTCATGCCATCTTTTAACTTTTTCTTTAAATAACTTGGCATTTTCATAAGCTTGGGTTCTCCATTCATCTAGTGAGCTAATATCAAATAACCTCTTTTCACCGGCAAGTTTCAAATCATAGTTGAGTTCTTTAATTTCCCAATATGCTTTATGTTCTAACTCAAGAGGCAAATGACAAGCTTTTCCATAAACCATTTTATAAGAAGACATACCCATAGGATTTTTGTATGTTGTTCTATAAGCCCAAAGTGCATCATATAATTTCTTAGACCAATTCCTTCGGGACCTATTGACAGTTTTTTGTAATATTAACTTTATTTCTCTATTGCTGAGTTCAACTTGACCACTAGACTGAGGATGATAGGGTGATGAAATTCTATGGTTGACATCATACTTAGCAAGCATTTTACGAAAATCACCATGAATAAAGTGTGAACCACCATTAGTCATAAAATATCTAGGGACTCCAAACCTTGGAAAAATAACTTCCTTAAGCATTTTAATAGAGGTGTTGTGATCAGCACTACTAGTTGGAATAGCTTCTACCCACTTAGTAACATAGTCAACAGCAACCAAAATATGTGTATACCCATTAGAGGAACGAAAAGGTCCCATGTAATCAAAACCCCAAACATCAAATGGTTCAACAGCAAGTGAATAATTCATACGCATTTCCTGACGCTTACCAATATTACCAATTCTTTGACATTCATCACAAGATAAAACAAACTTATGGGCATCCTTGAAGAGAGTAGGCCAATAAAAATCAGATTGCAAAATCTTGTGAGCAGTTCTATCTCCCGCATGATGCCCTTCATAAGCTTCGGAGTGACATTTCCATAGGATTTGTCCCTGTTCACGCTAAGGTACACAACGCCTAATAATACCATCTACTCCTTCTTTATAAAGATGTGGGTCATCCCAAAAGTAATGTCTTAAATCATAGAAGAATTTTTTCTTTTGTTGGTATGTGAAGCTAGGTGGTATATATTTAGCAACAATGTAATTAGCATAGTCAGCATACCAAGGAGTGTTTTGAGAAACATTTATTGCAGCTAATTGTTCATCAGGAAAACTATCATTAATAGGTTGTGGGTCATCAAGAATATTTTTTAGCCTAGACAAGTTATCAGCCACGGGGTTCTCAGCTCCTTTTCTATCAGTGATATGTAAGTCAAATTCTTGTAGCAAGAGAACCCACCTAATGAGTCTAGGTTTAGCATCTTTCTTTTCCATCAGATATTTTATAGCCCATGATCAGTGTGAACTACCACTTTAGAATCAACAATGTAAGATCTGAATTTATCACAAGCGAACACAACTGCTTAAAATTCTTTTTTGGTAGTAGCATAATTGCGTTGGGCACTATCTAGAGTTTTACTAGCATAATGAATAACATTTAATTTCTTATCAACTCTTTGTCCTAGAACAGCACCAACATTATAATCACTAGCATCACACATAATTTCAAAAGGCAAACTCCAATCAGGTGGTTGAATAATAGGTGCAGAAATTAAGGCTTTCTTAAGTGTTTCAAAGGCTTCTACACAATCATCATCAAAAACAAATGGAACATCCTTTTGTAAAAGATTTGTAAGAGGCCTAGAAATTTTAGAGAAGCCTTTAATAAACCTCCTATAGAAACCAGCATGACCGAGGAAACTACGGATACCTTTGATATCTTTAGGACATGGCATTTTCTCAATTGCTTCAACTTTAGCTTTTCCTCGTTCAGAAATTTTATGTCCCAAGACAATACCTTCATTAACCATAAAGTGGCACTTCTCCCAATTCAAGTCAAGATTAGTTTGCTCGCATCTCTGCAAAACTCGATCAAGGTTGCTTAAGCAGTCATCAAAAGAAGTCCCGTAAACGGAAAAATCATCCATGAAAACCTCAACAATCTTTTCACAGAAGTTTGAGAATATAGCAGTCATACAACTTTGAAAGGTAGCAGGTGCATAACATAAACCAAAAGGCATACGTCTGTAAGCATAAGTTCCAAAAGGACAAGTAAAGGTGGTTCTCTCTTGGTCAGGTTGTGAGACAGGTATTTGAGAAAAACCAGAATATCCATCAAGGAAACAAAAGTGTGTGCGCTTTGACAATCTTTCTAGCATTTGATCAATAAAAGGCAAAGGGTAATGATCTTTTCTAGTAGCTTTGTTTAATTTTCTAAAATCAATTACCATTCTATAACCAGTGACAATTCTTTCTGGGATGAGTTCATTTTTATCATTAGGAACAACAGTGATACCTCCTTTCTTAGGGACACAATGAACAGGACTTACCCATCTACTATCAGCTATGGGATAGATTATACCAGCTTCCAGAAGCTCCAGTATATTTTAGTTCTTACCACTTCTTTCATTTTAGGATTTAAACATCGTTGGTGATCAACAACGGGTTTAGCATCAGGTTCCATATTAACTTTGTGCTGACAGAGAGTGGGACTAATGCCCCTTAAATCATCAAGAGTATATCCAATAGCAGATCGGTGCTTCTTCAGACCCTTCAATACTCTTTCTTCTTCATGTTCTGAAAGGTTAGCACTAATAATAATAGGATATATCTTTTTCTTATCAAGATAAGCATATTTCAAAGTGTCTGGCAATTGTTTTAATTCAAACACAGGATCACCTTTAGGTGGAGGAGGACCTCCTAGAGTTTCAATAGGCAAATTGTGTTTAAGCAGAGGTCGTTGTTCGAAGAAATTTTTATCTATTTCATTTCTTTCATGCACATGCATATCATTTTCATGGTTTAGCAAATATTGTTCTAGTGGATCAGTAGGAGGCACGGCAATAGAAGCAAGACCAATTATTTCATCCCTACTAGGCAATTCTTTCTTATGATGCTTTCTACTAAACTTAGAAAAATTAAACTCATGAGACTCATCACCAAAACTTACACCGACGGTTTGTTTCTCACAATCTATTATAGCATTAACGGTGTTCAAGAAAGTTCTACCAAAGATAATGGGACAAAAGCCATCTTGTAGGGAACCAAGAACAAGAAAATCAGTAGGATATTTTATCTTCTCACACAAGACTTCAACATCTCTAACAATCCCAAGTGGTGTGATGGTGTCTCTATTAGCAAGTTTAATAGTAACATCTATGTCTTCTATTTCAGCGGGTGCTATATCATTCATAATTTCTTGATATAAGGTAAAAGGAATAGCACTCATGCTAGCACCTAAATCACATAAACCATGATAACAGTGATCTCCTATTTTGACTGAGACAACAGGCATGCCAATAACGAGTCTATGTTTATCTTTTTCATCAGGTTTAGCAATTCTAGCAGCTTCATCACAGAAGTAAATAACATGCCCATCTATTTTTTCTACCAGGAGATCTTTAACCATGGCAACACTAGGTTCTACCTTGATTTGTTCAGCAGGTTTTGGTGCTTTAATGTAGTTTTTATTGACCACAGTTGAAACTTTAGCATGTTCCTTTATCCTAACAGGGAAAGGTGGTTTTTCAATATAAGCAGTAGGAACCACTGGATCAACATTATAGATAATAGTTTCATCTTTAGCTATTACTGGTTCTTTAATTTCTTCTTTAATAGGTGGGTGATATTTAAACCACTTCTCCTTAGGGAGATCAACATGAGTAGCAAAAGATTCACAAAAGGAGGCTACTATCTCAGAGTCAAGTCCATATTTAGTGCTAAACTTAAAAGCATCGGTATTCATAAAAGATTTAACACAATCATACTTAAGCTTAATACCTGACTCTTTACCTTCGTCGAGTTCCCAATCTTCAAAGTTGCATTCAATTCTTTCTAAAAGATCCCACCTGAATTCAGTAGTCTTCTTCATAAAGGAACCAGTACAAGAAGTATCAAGCATGGATTGATCATCACGAGAAAGCCGAGCATAAAAATTCTGAATAATAATTTCTCTTGAGAGCTCATGTTTGGGGCATGAATATAACATTGACTTTAGCCTCCCCCAAGCTAGAACGATACTTTCTCCTTCATGAGGCCAAAAATTATATATATAATTCCGATCACGATGAACTAGATGCATAGGATAATTTTTTTTGGTGAAATTCCAATTTCAATCGATTCCAATTCCAAGATCCAATTTCATCGCATAGCCTATACCATGCCAATGCTTTTCCCTTAAAAGATAAAGGGAAAACCTTCGTCTTAGCTTCATCTTCGGGTAAACCTGCAAATTTAAATAATCCACAAATTTCGTCCACATATATCAAGTGCATATCAGGATGTTCAGTTCCATCTCCTGCATAAGGATTAGCTAGCAATTGTTCTATCATACCCGAAGGAATTTCATAACCAATATTTTCAGTAGGTGTAGTAGGTTGAGGGGTAACTAATTGTGGTTTTGGTTGAGGTGAAGATACCTCGAACAAACCCCTCAAAGGATTGTTCTCCAAAGTAACAAGTGACAATAAATTTCAGCACGTAGTAATAATTTTTCCTTACCGATTTCCACTTACCAAGAGCGCTTCACTCCCCGGCAATGGCACCAGAAAAGAGCCTTGATGACCTACAAGTATCGGGGATAAATCATAGTCCTTTCGATAAGTAAGAGTGTCGAACCCAACGAGGAGCAGAAGGAAATGACAAGTAGTTTTCAGCAAGGTATTCTCTGCAAGCACTGAAATTACAAGTAACGAGTAGTTTGATAGCAAGATAATTTGTAACGAGCAAGTAACAGTAATGGTAACAAAAGTGCAGAAAAGTAGCCCAATCCTTTTGAGGCAAAGGACAGGCCAAAACGGTCTCTTATGATAAGCAAAGCGTTCTTGAGGGTACACGGGAATTTCATCTAGTCACTTTCATCATGTTGGTTTGATTTGTGTTCGCTACTTTGATAATTTGTTATGTGGGTGGACCGATGCTTAGGTTTTGTTCTTACTTGAACAAGCCTCCTACTTATGATTAACCCCCTCGCAAGCATCCGCAACTACGAGAAAAGTATTAAGAATAAATCTAACCATAGCATTAAACTTTTGGATCCAAATTGGTCCCTTACAGAATAGCACATAAACAAGGGTTTAAGCTTCTGTGACTGTCGCAACCCATCATCTAATAACTATTCCACAATGCATTCCCTTAGGCCCAAATATGGTGAAGTGTCATGTAGTCGACGTTGACATGAGACCACTAAGGGAATCACAACATACATACCATCAAAATATCGAACACATATCAAGTTTACATGATTACTTGCAACAAGATTTCTCCTGTGACCTCAAGAACAAAATTAACTACTCACAAATGATAATCATGCTCAAGATCAGAGGGGTATTAAATAGCATATTGGATCTGAACATATAATCTTCCACCGAATAAACCATATAGTAATCAACACTACTAGTCACCCACAAGCACCAATCTAAGGTTCCGGTACAAAGATTGAACACAAGAGATGAACTAGGGTTTGAGAGGAGATGGTGTTGTTGAAGATGTTGATGGAGATTGCCCTCCCCAAGATGGAAGAGTTGTTGGTGATGATGATGACGATGATTTCCCCCTCCGGGAGGGAAGTTCCCCCGGCGGAATCGCTCCGCCGGAGGGCAAAAGTGCTCCTGCCCAAGTTCCACCTCGAGACAACGGTGCTTCATCCCGAAAGTCCTGTCCTTATTTTTTCTAGGTCAAAATGACTTATATACCAGAAGAGGGGCACCGGAGGTGGGCCGAGGAGAGCACAACCCACCAGGACGCGCCTGGGCTCCCTGGCGCGCCCAGGTGGGTTGTGCCCACCTGGTGGGCCCCCTCTGGTAGTTATTCGCTCCAATAATTCTTATATATTCCATAAAAATTCCCCGTGAAGTTTCAGCTCATTCGGAGATGTGCAGAACAGGTGGCCTGAAGTAGCTTTTCCAGGTCCAGAATTCCAGCTACCGGTATTCTCCATCTTTGTTTGAACCTTGCATATTATGAGAGAAAAGGCATTAGAATTACTCCAAAAAGCATTATTCCCCCTAAAAATATCATAAATAACAGTAGGAAAACATGATGCAAAATGGACGTATCAACCGCCCCCCCACAACCACCGTCCCTACCCGAAACCCTAAGATAGATAATGGGGCAGCCCTCCAGTGAGCCCCTTCCTTCTCTCCGGCGAACTCCGTCGAACTCTAAAAAATCTACTGACCCCAAATTGAAATTCAGTCGACTATCATTTAGCTAATGTGGAATATAAAAGGGGAAAACCATAAGCATTGCGAGTATAGTGTTGAGCGTGCCATAGCGGATCTGAAGGTGCAAACCGGACAAAGGCAACTTCGCATACAATATTTGCTTTCAACTAACAAGTAAGATTCTAAGTGATGGACAAGAAGTCACAGTAAAGCAGTGGCGATCTATTTTCTTGCTGAGATGAATAACTTGAGGAGATACGTAAGAGTACCGCCTCTGGTGCGACGCCGTGTAAGCATGTGCTGAGACGTTGAGGGTGCTGTGGTAGCGATGGCTCTCGGCAGCGTGGAAGCAGATCTAGGAGGGCAGATAATGGAGGCGGGGGATATGTCCAGCGCAGTGGAGAGGCCGTCGTAGGAGCGGCCCCTGCAAGGTGGACGACGGCGCGGATGAAGCGACAGGACACGATGCAAGGATCCTGGTCCAGAGCCGTGGATGAGAGAGGTCGATCTCCTGTAATGGACGATGGCGTCGGTGTATCAGCTCCGGCATGGTGGAGGAGGAAGGCAGTGGATGGGGTGGCGGACGGAGGTGACTGGGGTGGAGAGGGTGTCCCCCCCCCCCCCCCCCCCCCCCCCCCCCCCCCCCCCCCCCCCCCCCCCCCCCCCCCCCCCCCCCCCCCCCCCCCCCCCCCCCCCCCCCCCCCCCCCCAACTTAGCCCCCATTTTAATTTTCTGACATCACAGCAATATTGGTCGATTGGGGATAGGACGGTAATCTCGCATACCTCGAATATTTGCCGAGAGCGATTTCGCCTATGAGAGTTCGTTTTGGTGCCCACTGAGGCACTGATGGCGCCCACCATGTATAAATCATGGTAAGGGCGATTTCGACCGAGGAGAAACTATGTTTTCGCGCCCACCATGTATGAATCGGGGTGAGAGGCGGTTATGTCATGTTTGAATGAAATTACAAGCCTACCCCTATTGAGACCTATAGAATTCGAGCTGATAGGCTTTGCGTGTCAGGGATAGGCAGTAATTTCCATCTCCCAGATTTTGGTTTCAGGCGGTTACTGCGAGTTTCACCGCTTCATTCAAATTTTCGGAGAAAAATCTTGCACATTTACTGTGCCAACTCAATTCGAATCCATTTTGTATTTTTTTGGGCAGGATCCATTTTGTATTCGAATAACATCTATATAAATCATTTTTCTATATATACTTTCAAAAGCACAAGACCCTTTATACATAAATATGGTTTTCAAATGCCATGATCTCATATTCATAAGGCTGAATCCATCTTAATTTGAATTCAAATATTTGAAACCACTTTATGTTGAAATCCAATGTATGCGTTCCTCGATAACTAGCTCCAATTAATGTGTGTTTCATGCGGGTTTTTTGAACTTGTCAAACACATACGCAACATATAGTGTAGTCCCAATTTGACATGAATTGCATAAGCCATGCATTATCTCTAATTAAAAAAAATGGATCACTAATATTGATAAACTAAATAACATTACATATGTCCCCAAATTCAAATGAATATGCATGTTTGATAGCCCAATTTTTGTTATGATATTATTGATGTCCTGATCTCTAATTTAAATATCTGAATCCCCTTTAATCCAGATATTTCGTCTCATATAGCTATCACTCACGCACTTATATGACTATCTAGACCCGTACGCCTTCATCATATCTCGGGTATGTCTTGTGTTACTTGTATGTTGATAGCAGTCTTTTTTCTTCCAAACACTCTAACAGTACTCTCTCCCTCGACCTTCACTCTGTCCCTCTCTGAGTATATCTCACTCCCTGCTATGTCTCTTTAACAATGATTCTCCCTGTGAAATCTCTTTCTCTCACACAAACACAAACTTCGTCTCCCGGGGTCTCATTTCTCTATGCTATTCCCCTGGATGCCGCTCACACACACCCTCTCACTCTAGAGATGTCTTCTGCTTCCTATGTCTCAATAGATACGACTCTCCCTCTTAAATATCTATCTCTCACACTCAAACACAAACTCCGTCTCCCAGGGTCTCATTTCTCTCCACCATTCCCCTATATGCCACTGACACACACCCTCTCTCCCTAGGGATATCTCGCGTTCCCTATGTCTCTCTAGCTACCACTCTCCGTGTGAAATGTCTCTCTCTCTCTCTCTTGCAAACATGAACTCCGTCTCTTAGGCTCTCATTTCTCTCTAAAATGTTCATTTGTATGTCACTCACACTCACCCTGTCTCTATCTCCCTCACACACACACACATAACTCACTCTTTTGATCCACTCGACTATTATCTATAACAAATGCACTAGCCGATCTCCCTCTAGCTAGCATCTCTATCTCTCTATTTATGTGTTTCTCCATCAACCTTCTTTCTTGGATGCACTCTTGCTTCCTATCACGCACACTATATATATACACACAGAGACACACACACACACTACATGCACCCTCTCTCTCTCTCACGCATACATAACTCACCCTTCTAATCCATTCGACTCTTATCTCTAACACCCACACTAGCTAGCTGACCTCCATCTGGCTAGCATCCCTATATCTCTATTTCTCTCCATCAACCTTCTTTCTCGGATGCACTCTTCCTTCCTATCATGCACACTATATCTGTTTCTCTCGGCATGCATCTATAGGTCGATCTCTTTTGCACACACATTGCGTCTCACTCTCTCTACTCGCTGTATATGCATGCTCCACCCCACGCCACTCTCTCTTAAAGACAAAAACACATGTTCCATCATCGTGCCTTCTTCCCTCCACTCTCACAGGGATGCATATTGTCATATCGATCCATCTCTCCCATCCCGTTGATCTTATGACTTATGTCTCCTCTCTTTTTATCTCGATCATGCGCCTGTGCAGACACACACCCCACGTATATATGTATATGTCTCACACATGCATGTTCAAGGTCTCATCACTCTCCATACCTAGTTAATTACCCCCAGCCCCCACCCCACATCGAATCTTTCTGTTCTTGTGTGCACTTGGCTTCCGTCTAGATGGGTCTCTTCTCTAAAACACACACACACTTAACCATCTCCTTCTGGATACCCCCTCTCTCTCTCCCTCCCTCCCTCTATTCCTGAAACCAATAAGACCATCCCTTCATTTAATTCCCTCCTATATGCACCATCGATAGTAGTCTTCCTCGGTGTCTCTCGAACAAATGTGTTATCTCGATGTCCACTCCTCATATGCGCACACGCCTTTCTTCCCTATTTGTGGTCCTCTTCTCTCTCGCACCCCCGCCTCCTCGTTGGAGGCCACTGCAATACACATCACCTCTCTACGATGAAGCCACACACACTTAATTTCACACACTCTCTCTCTCCCCCTCTCTCTATATCTATTTCTCCCTTCTCTCTTTCACACGCACGGTCTCTCCATACGGCCACACACACACATGCTCTAGGTGGAGTATTTGTTCCTACCACCATTCGTCCAACCTTACCCGTATGATAATCAATCACATTAATTTACTTATAACATGGACAAATTCCACTTTATTTTACTAGTTAGCAAACTTCTCATAATTATATAATGCAAATCACGAGCAGGAACTGGCATTTTTTTTACACAATCACATTAGTACGGCCAGGTAAATTACAAGCTAAGGTACCATTATACTTACCAATGAAAAAGGTGGAGTACATGTCCGAAGAGTAGAGGCGCACACACACAATCCCTACCAAACACACCCTTTGTGCACGCGCATGCGAGTTACGTGACGCACCCTAAACAGACCCATATGTGTACAATTTGTGCACGCGCGGGTACACGTGATGGAGCGCATTTATTTAAGCCAAACGGCGAACACAAATGGTAGCAGCATTCATTCCTCTCCCGCTGCCTCTTCCCCGCTCGCCGTCGCCCGATAGCCATGGCCCGGCCGAAGGGAACGTCATACGCCATGCTCCTGCCAGAGCGGCGCTTTGAGCTGCTTCCGGAGATTTGGTGGCTGCACGAAGCCCGGATGGCAGTCGGCCTGCCTCTGGACTAGCCAGAGCCAGAGGAGGAGGCGGCCGAGGTGGAGCAGCATGCGGCCATGGAGGAGGCGGAGCCAGAGGAGGAGGACAATGATGTGAAGCCGGGACAGGAGGATGATGACGCGGGCTGCAGAACCATGGCAGAGTTGATCCAAGAGGAGGGGACGGCGGAACAACAGGCCATCTCAAGTTCAACTAGTCGGAGGCCGAGGTGGAGGCCAACCACCGCTTCCTCCGACAACGGGAGTGGGGGACCAACGAGATGTTCGCCGAACTGGAGGAGGAGCTGGAGTTGCAGCATGCGGCCACCTACCAATCTCCGACGGTGAGTAGTGTGGTCTAGCTTAGGCTATGTGCATAGTACTAGTACTACTATTGCATGGTTTGTATGGATTTGAGATATCTAATACTCCTCAATGTAAACTGCTTTTAAGAAGAATGAATGAAAGCTTGGCGCCTCTGAGCGCCTTTTGTTTGTTAAAAAAAGGATATCTAATATACATGGTATGTGGTAGTCCCTCCTTTCTGGTTTAAAGGGCCCATCTAAAAAATAGATTTTTGTTATATTAGGCTCATGTTGGTCCAAGTTAATGGGCTTTGAATCTCACACCACATTTATTTCATAGAGATAAAGAGAAAGGAAATTAGACTACGCACAGTGGAAGTAAAACATAGGTGGTAACATCACACTTATCTAGACAAAATAAATGACATGGCAAGCAATTAATGATGAAAGAGAGACATGTACTCCCTCCATACCGGTGCATAATTAATATATTGTGCGCCACGACCAAGGAGGAGAGGAAAACGAGAGAACTTAATATTAATTTGCTAATTAATAGCATTGCATGCAATGAACTGACCGCTGCATGCCGTGCTAGGTAGTCTCAAGGCATTAAAAACATACACGCCCCACGTCTCTAATTGGTTGATTCCTTTATTCATGTCAAGAAACACGAAACGAGGTGGAGTTAATCCACCGCACCTAAGTGTTTTGGGATTATTTTGTTTTCACAAGATGACTTCTGCACCGGTATGGAGGGAGTAGTGTAACATACAGTAGTAGGGCAAGTACAATAAGATGACGTAGGCGGGCTATTCTTCTATCTCTACTACTTAAAAAGAACGTAAGGTTCCCATTTCACCTTTCTTCCCACCACCCCTTCGTCCAACCTTCCATGTAGTATATGATAATAATCACCTTAATTTACATACCTTCTGAACCAATTCCACTTTAATTTACTTACCAAACTTCTAATCAAAATATAAGGTAATTTATGGTCGGAATTTGATGAACATTTATTTACACGATCGCATTATTATTGACAGGTAAATCACAAGCTAACGTACTAGAATATTTATATCAAACTAACAGCCGGCTGTAGCATGTGCTCCTAGAGACTTTGTCAGAGAGGGAGGTGGACCATGTATCAATGAAGTAGTACTTATTTACATCTAACTATTATACTTGCCTGCTATATACTTGGCTATAGTTGACGTGGCAACATCGTATAGCCAGCAGCTAGTTGTACTATTAATCATGCTCGTAGCTAGTTACTACTGTAAATGAGTAGCATCACACATACCAAGACATGTAGTATGAGTCTACAACCTAATAAATGAAGAGTTGCATGACACCACATATGTTACTCCCCACTATAGAGGTACCCCGCTGTGGGTAGTCATGCATGCATATTTTTGTAGTACCACTAGTAGATCGGTCGCTTCCTGCGGACATGCCCGGGCAGTGGAAGAGGAAGGAGAAGAGAAGCGGGTTGTGGAGTACACGAGCTGCAGCACGAGCTGCAAGGAACTTTCACGCCAAACAATGCATAGTACAGTATTTAGTAGTATTAGCAACTAGTAGTAGGTAGTATGAATTGGCCTTTAGGTTGCGTGTGGATGACATCGCTACAACATGCAGGCTGCATGTCGAACAACTATAGTTTGACAGCCTACCACTCTGCCTCGCATGGTTTGGCCACGCAAGATTTGCATGCAGGCATGCCACGCACGTCGTTCTGAAGTCGTGCTCGAAAAAGGGCAACGAGGTCCGCTAGTCCGTGTTTGTCCATGCGCCCGGAAAACAAACTAATCCCAATCATTGTAAATGTCACGCGTACTTAAATTCCGGGCTAGTTGATGGATGTGAATGTGCCGTACAACGAACCGCCCGCCGGCTCCCTAATCTCAAATATAAACTGTACTAGTTCTCGCAATGAGGAGAGAGATAGTTTGAGTAACTTAGCTAGTTACTCATACTATGAGTAACATTACACATACCAATATAATATGAGTCAATAACCTAATAAATGAAGCTTTGCATGACACCACACTTATGTTACTACCACCCACTATGAAGATACTAACATAGTCCAGGGATATGTGTATGTTACTAGTGTATGTCCATCTCCACTGTGGCTAGTCTTAATGATACTACGGGCGACATGCATTATTATTATCTTAGTCCTGGTTTATTGGCCCCCTTCACATTTTGTGCTAAATTTTGACCTTACATTTAACTAACAAAATGTTAATGCGTGTGACAAAAATAATATCACTCGAGACTATGTTCAAACACAAATCCAATGGTATAATTTTAGGTGACATGCATTAACATTTTATTAGTTAAATCTTTGGTCAAAATTTGGCACAAAATAAAATGGGGACCAACAAACTAGGATGGAGGTAGTACTAGTAACTAGCAGTACTGGTAGATGCTCATAATTAATTAAACAAACATGCGGGCGACACACACACTAACTAGTACTACTACTTCTCGCATGCTGGCCAGACGCAATCGTTCTCTTTGTCGTCCTTGTCGGCGGCACCCCACCGTGCTTGGATCTCTTCCCAGCTCTCCTCAGCATCGCGGTAGCTACCACCACGATCCAGGCAGGTGGCGGCATCGGGGCATGCTGGCCAGACGTTGTTGTTCTCCTTCCCAGCCTTGTTGGCAACACCCCACCGTGCTTGGATCTCTGTCAACCTCTCCTCGGCAGCGCGTGCATCCTCTTCTTTCTTGCGGCGGCGAGACTCTCTTTTCTTGAGTGCTTTCTGCCTTTTCCGCTCCCTCGATGTGGCTTTGGCCGCCTCTTGCGCTATCGCTCGTTTGGCCTTGGCAGCTTCAAAGTCCGCCCACGTAGGTGTGAGGTCACGAGCAGCGATGAACTCGGCACGGCGGGATGCCATCGTTTCCTTGCCATTTAGTGTGTGGTCATGGGTGGCGAGGAACTCGGCGTAGCGGGATGCCATCGCTTCCTTACCGGTTAGTGTGCAGCGCGGTGGCATGAGCGACGCTTGGAGAGAGCTCTGGGACGGAGGGGCCGAACAACCCTATAGTGCATTGGTTTTTCAAGACCTCAAGGACAAATGACGAAGAAAATTTGGATTCCCCATCAATCCTGGTCATTTATTATCACACAGTTAATTTCCATAGCCTTTGGAAACTGTGTGCGTTGACCCAATTATGGGTTGCTTTCTGATTGGCCACAACCCCAGCCACGCGGATCGCGTGCGTGCACTGGGATTGAACGACATTCCACGTCCCTGTCATCACACCCGTGTAGTTGAAGCTGGGATTTGATGTTTCTGCACTACTACCTCCGTCCTGGTTTATTGGTCCCCTTCACACTTTGTGCTAAATTTTGACTTTCGATTTAACTAACAAAATGTTAGTGCATATAACCAAAAATAATATCACTAGAAGCTATGTTTAAATACTAATCCAACGATATAATTTTTGGTGACATGCATTATTATTTTCTTAGTTCAATCTATGGTCCAAGTTTGACACAAAATACTAAGGGGACCAATAAATCAGGATGGTGGAACTAGTAAATGTCTACAAAATGCACATAATGGCCTAAATATGGTAAATGAACCCAAAAATGTGCCAAATTTGAACACAGTGCTTTATAGGGTGTATGTTGATCGTAGAAAAAAAAGGGTCAAGTGCCACATTAATTGAGTACTTTTGCAAACTACCAAAACAATACCACCACGCTCGCGTCTGACCACCCTGGCCCACTGAAACCCGTTCCCTCGCTCACGCACGCTTTCCGCCTGAAACGGCCAGCACCGCTCCAGAACGTCAATGCCGCATTTAGGCCCGACGCGACCTCTCACTGGCGCCGGCATTGCAGCAGCGCAACGGCCGATAAAGCGCCACCCGCACGGCTTCCCGGTACAAGCGACTACTCCGCGTTAACGACACCATGGCCATCCTTTTGTCCGCCGCCTACATTAATGACATGCAACTACCGACGAACCTACTCCGGTGCCACCCATCCGTCCGTCTGCCGTGGCTCATTGCCATTCACCCGCTATATGAACTTCAACCCCAGCCATAACCACAAACCCACAGTCATTGTCCTTCGGTCCCTTTCTCCTTTCGGCAACACTCCAACCCCATGGCCACTTCGCGCTCCAAAGCTCTCTGGGACATTTTGTCGCCAGATCAGACGAAAGACATCGCCGGCTCCACTCCAGGCGTGCTCCAAAGCTCTCTTGGACGTACTGTCGCAGGAGCAAATGAAGGACATCACCGGCTGCCCCCGGCCGCCCTGCGCCGCCATGACCACGAAGCCGGCACATCTGCGCAGGCGCCGCCGGTAGCGAGGATGAGCAATGCATGGTAGGTCACCACCCCTCTGGTCCCAGGAAGGCCACCGCTCCTCCCCTCCTTTGAGGCCAAGCATGGTGGGCTCAACATCGGCAGCCAATTAGCCGCTTGATGGCGATGTCGAGGCAGAAATCTTCAGAACCTTGTGCTCCGAAGGAGGAGTTTATGGAGGCGGAGCTGGACAGCGCCGGGGAGGATGAGGAGGAGGCGAAGTCAATAGCCGGAGCATTAGTTCTCGGGGCTCATGGCCGGACATGGTGGTCGGGCGCCGACAATCATTTAGATTAGTTTTAGAGTAGGTTTTAGTACGGTTTGTGTGAAAAATGTAATTAATTTCATCCAATTTCTAGGAAAAGTTTTTGAAATGTAATGAATTTCATCCGGTTTATATGAATTTGCTTTGTTTGCATGAATTTCATCCGGTTAGTTCATATAGTTTTCGAAAGGTATGCGGGTAGCATTGGATGGCATCCTCCGGCATTAGTGACCACGGACAGATGCCGGTGTAAATTTGTGGGTCAATGTTGGAGATGTCCTAACCATCATGCTATAATGCCTAAAAGTGCTCCATTATTTTGCAGGGAATAGTTATCCCTCGATCAAAATTAGATCGCTGATTGTGGGTGTGCATGGGGCATTCGGTCTCACGTGGAACCTTGTAACTGATGTCTCCCACTTGGGACATACTCCCTCCGTCCCATAATATAAGAGAGTTTTTGACACTTTGACACTAGTGTAGTGTCAAAAAGTCTCTTATATTATGGGACAGAGGGAGTACTATCCAACAGTCATTACGCATGGTACCATTGAAGGGCAACAAGGTGCCACGATCTATCACAATCGGACCCTAATCATGTATCCAGGTTTGAAATGCCAGGTATACCAGATGGACAGCGGTGTGTTCGACCCCTGTGATGCTACCTGGGTGCGCATGAATACACTTGGAGAGTACTCGATTTTATTGGGGGTGGCTACCCCATAGTGAAATCGATGCCTCCTTCTGTGCACGACCCCATCGGCTTGCCAATGGAGGGAGTACCACGAGTGGTCTCCGACCCTCGAACTACACAGTGAAATTGCCCTTAAAGAAAAACCGGACGATCATATCACGTTGTTGCCATGTTTTGCACTCCTCCCTTGTCAGAGTGGAGATGCTTTCTTACATAAAAATGAAAGAAGTGGAGATGCTCTACCACTTTGTTCATGTCCTCGTCAATCCGCTGACGTGTGGGACATCCAGCACATGCCAAGCAGCAATTTATTACCGTACCTTCATATCTAGGTTACATGCCAGTCTTAAGACAAGTGTGTCATATGAACCACTTCACACCAAGCAGGAGGCATGGTGAGCAATAATCAAGTCATCACCTTGTTTCAAAAAATCTTCAAGTCAACAAGTCAAGAAAAAACAGTATGAACCAGCGCACATGCCAAGCTCACTGGGCTGCTGATACGTCTATGTCATATCTATAATTTTTTATTGTTTTATGCCAATATTCTACAACTTTTATATACTTTTGGCAATAATTTATATTATTTTTGGGACTAACATATTGATCCAGTGCCCAGTACCAGTTCCCGTTTGTTGCATGTTTTCTTGTGTCACAGAATATCCATATCAAACGAAGTCCAAACGCAATAAAAATTTATGGAGATTTATTTTGGAATACATGTGAATTATAGGAAGAAGAATAAATGCAAGATGGTGCTCGAGGGGCCCACTAGGCATTAGGGCGCCCCCAGGGGGTAGGTCGTGCCGTGGTACCTAGTGAGCACCTCATTAGTCGGTTGACCCCCTTCTTTTGCCGCAAGAAAGATAATATCCTGAAAAAAATCATGTTAAAAATTCAGCCCAATCGGAGTTACGGATCTCCGGGAATTTAAGAGATGGTGAAGGGCCAAAAAACAGGAACACGAAACAGAAGAGAACAGAGAGAGAGAGAGATCCAATCTCGGAGGGGCTCTCGCCCATCCGGGTGCCATGGAGGACAAGGTCCAGAGGGGAAAACCTCCTCCCATATAGGGGGGAGGCCATGCAAGAAGAAGAAGGAGGGGGCTCTCTCCCCCTCTCTCCCGGTAGCGACGGAGCACCGCCGGGGCAACCATCGTGATGGCGATCTGCACCAACAACTTGCCGCCATCAACACCAACTCTCTCTCTCACTCTATGCAGCGGTGTAACACCTCTTCTGCCCGCTGTAATCTCTACTTAAACATGGTGCTTAATGCTATATATTATTATCAAATGAAGTATGGCCATCCTATGATGTTTGAGCAGATTCATTTTATCCTATGGGTTGATTGATGATCATGATTGGTTTGAGTTGTATGTTTTATTTTGATGTTGTCCTATGGTGCCCTTCGTGTCGCACTAGCGTGAAGGATTCCCGCTGTAGGGCGTTGCAATACATTCATGATTCTCTTATAGTGGGTGGCGAGAGTGGTAGAAGCTTATACCCGAGTAAGGGGGTTGTTGCATATGGGAGTAAAGAGGACTTGATAGTTAATGCTATGGTTGGGTTTTACGTTAATGATTTTGGTAGTTGCGGATGCTTGCTAGAGTTCCAATCATAAGTGCATATGATCCAAGTATGATATGTATGTTAGCTCATGCCTCTCCCTCATATAAAATTGCAACAATGATTACCAGTCTAGTTATCAATTTCCTAGGGACAAATAACTTTCTTGTGTTACAAAAGCTTGCTACTAAACAACTAACTCTTATTGTCTTGCAAATTACTCCTAGTTTTGTTCTCGCTAAGTACCTCTAGTTTTATTCATGCAAACCTATCCTATCACCTGCAAAATAGTTTCATACTTGTTCTAGGTAAAGCGAACGTTAATTGTGCGTAGAGTTGTATCGGTGGTCGATAGAACTTGAAGGGAATATTGCTTTATCTTTAGCTCCTCGTTGGGTTCGACACTCTTATTATTGAAAAAGCTACAATTAATCCCCTATAATTGTGGGTTATCAAGACCTTTTTCTGGCGCCGTTGCCGGGGAGCAATAGCGTGGGTTTGATATTCTCATGTGTGCTTGTTTGCTTTATCACCAAGTAGATTTTATTTTGCGCTCTTGTTTTTTATCTTTAGTTATGGGTAGGAAACGTAAAATACCAAAAAAAATAGTTGTACTTGCTAACCCAATGGTTGAAGAACCACCCAAAATATATCATACTGCTGAAGCTTTCTACTTGGATCATCTTCGATCCCTTTGTGGTCGTGCTAAAACTCCAACTAACTTAGTTGAGGGAAAATCATTAAATGAGCATGCTTTTTTTGGGCGACACCGCTTATCTCAAAAAGGGAAACTTTTATGGATCATATTAATAATTTGTATTGCTATGCTTTGAATTTATGTGAAGTACATGATATTACTTGTTATTCTGAAGACCCTAAAAAACACCTCCCCTTCCAATATGAGTTTAAGGATAATGGAATCATATCTTCTTATGCAAAGGGTGTTTATAATTACTATGATATTGAACAAATTTAAGAATGTGTTGCTTTTAAGGGTGCCTATGAAATTGTTTATTTGATTGAAAAGTATGATGTTACTCTTTACAAATTTGAAAATTTTGCCATACTTAAATATTGCTATAAAAACTATGCTTCTAATGCTTATGTTAAAGAATATATTGAGGATGCCTCCGTTGTCCAAGAAGAGTTAATGTTTTGCAGGAGTCTATGGAAGAAGAAATTACTGAAACTGTGAGCTCATTAGATGAAAAAGATGAGGAGGAGAGCGAAGAACAAAAGGAGGAAGAGCGGATTGATCACCTGTGCCCACCTTCTAACGAGAGTAACTCTTCAACTCATACATTGCTTAATTTCCCTTCGTGCTTACCAAAGGATGAATGCTATGATCCCATTGATTCGTTTGAAATATCCCTTTTTTATGAAATTGATGCTTGCTATGCTTGTGGCCAGGATGCCAATTTGAATTATGCTTATGGAGATGAACTTGCTATAGTTCCTTATGTTAAGAATGAAATTGTTTCTATTGCACCCACACATGATAGTCCTATTATCTTTTTGAATTCTCCAAACTACACTATATCAGAGAAGTTTGCTCTTATTGAGGATTATATTGATGGGTTGCATTTTACTACTATACCTGATGATTTTGATGAATATAATATCCATGTGCTTGATGCTTCTACTTGCAATTATTATGAGAGAGGAACTACATCTCCACCTCTATGTTTCCAACACGATAAAATTGCAAGAAACTGTTTATGCTATGTATTGGCCTTTACTTGATGTGCATGAATTAATCTTTTATGATATGTCGATGCATAGGAAGAGAGTTAGAATTCATCATTGCATGATATATGTTGCTTTGTGCTCACTACTGAATTATAAATCATTGTTGATTAAAATTGGCTTTGATATACCTTGGGATCCGGGTGGATCGAGTACTTGAGCACTTTATGCCTAGCTTAATGTCTTTAAAGAAAGCGCTACCAGGGAGACAACCCGGAAGTTTTAGAGAGTCATTTTATTCTGTTGTGTGCTTTTAAAAATTATAGAAACAAAAAAAATATAGAGGGGAACCTAAAACTTTTCAAAAGGAAAAGTGAAAGTGAGAAAGATGAACACCGTTGAAGTGGGGGAATTCCTAGAACTTTGTTCATGCCCATGGAAAATTTGTGAATCTTGAACTACAGAAACTTTTCAACAAAAATAATTATCCCCTTGTACAAATCCATTGTATTATAAAAATAATGTGCCAAGATTTGCCTTTAGGATGTTTAAATTGCTTGTTTGGTATGTCCAGTGCAAAAACAGAAACTTTGGTTGTAGTGCATGAACTTACATTTTTTACTGGAACATCAAAAGTTTCTGAAAATTTTACACGGTACTGCCTTGCAATTTTTTTATTTTTTCCTAATTTTTCAGAATTTGAGAGTTAAATAAGTATAGTCAATATTCAGATTGCTACAGACTATTCTGTTTTTGACAAATTATGTGTTTGATGCATTGTTTTTCTTGTTTTGATGGAACAATGGATTGTATCTAGTGGTATAACCCATGGAGAAGATAAAATACAGTAGGGATAATGCAAAAATAAAATATGAATGGGTTTCCAACTGTACTTAAAGTAGTGATTTGTTTTATTATGCTAACGGATCTCACGGAGGTTTTGTTAAGTTTGTGTGGATGAAGTGTTCGAAGATCGAGGAGGTCTCGATATGAGGAGAAGGAGGAGAGGCAAGAGTTCAAGCTTGGGGATGCCTAAGGCAACCCAAGTAAATATTCAAGGAGACTCAAGCGTCTAAGCTTGGGGATGCCCCGGAAGGCATTCCATCTGAGGGAGTCATAGACTAAGGGGTCCTCGGGGCGACGACCCATTATACATGGGCCGGACTAGTAGAGCCGTACTATGACAGGGGATCTATGAAGCCGTGGTGTGCCCTCCAAGTAAAGAAGGCGGAAGATCTCTTTTATTCCTTATTATAATCTATCTTCGGTAACCCTAGCCCTATCGGTGTCTATATAAACCGAGGGTTATAGTCATTAGGGGAGAGCTATCTTCATCTCCTATAACCTAGGGTTTAGCTCACGCTGATCTCGAGGTAGATCTAATATGTAAACCACGTTATACAATCAATACAATCAAGCCGGACGTAGGGTTTTACCTCCTCGAAAAGGCCTGAACCTGGGTAAACACTGTGTTCGTCGTCCCTTGTTACCCATCGATCCTTGATCCACAACTCAGGACCCCCTACCCCAGGGTCTGCCAGTTTTGACACTGACATTGGTGCTTTCATTGAGAGTTCTGCTGTGGGATCGCCAGAAGAATCGATGGCTCAACCGGTCGCTGGAGACCACACCCGGACCGAGGGCTTCCCCGTCCCTGGTCATCTCCTCATCTTCGGCGGCATAATAGCGCGCACCGATCCCACTAGTCACCTTGACCAGATCAAAGGCTTCACCCCCATCGAAGGGTTCATTGGTTTAGGGGCATCGACCCTAGGACCAGCAGATTCACAAAAATTCAGTACCCCTCAGAATCCGGCCTTGAAGCTTGACTCCAATGGACCGCTGCGAAGATCCCCGGGCGAACTGCCGGAGTGCCTGGTACCCCCATGCGGCCAGCCGGCAGACCACCTGGTGAGCCTTTATTGTACGATGGGAATCTCTGTTACTAGGCTCACAAACTACGATCGGATCGGGCTTAAACCTGACGACCGAAAGATCGGCACCCCTCCGGTCACACACCTCGTCGCCATAGTTGAAGAGGCCCAAGAGGGGCCACAGCCTTGCAAGCTAAAGACGGTGTACACTCGAATCCCCAGTTCAGAGTCAGACACCATCCCAGACGTACATCTAGACACAACCCCCAGCTCAAGTCCCAGCCTCGAGCCTATCCAGCCACACACCAGTTCGGATCCGAGCCCTATGCGGTCAGGACTAGACATGACTCAACCACTCATCAAGGATAGTCTGGATCCGCGGCAAGAGGGAATTCTCAAAATTTTCCCGCCTGCCCACCACACAAAATATAATCCAGACTCAAGAAACCCAGACATATGGGACCTCATGTACGTCAAGCAGCTGCCAAACGAGACAGTCCACCAATATTGGGCAAGATTTCTCCTAGTAAAGAACAGGCTGGCACCTTGTCGTGATGAAGAAATAATTAAAGCCTTCCAGTTTAACTGTAGGGACGAGGGCCTCTCAAACTCCGTCGCGCGTCGCCGAATTCAAAGCTTTACCGAACTATCAGACATGGTGCGCAAATATTGTTCCATGGTGAACACATGGAGGGCACAACAGCTGAACATGGGGCCTCAGCCCACCGCGCATCACGGAAGGACCCGCCTTAAACGGGCTTACACAAACTGGTTACCGGAGCACGCGCCTAAGGAGAGGAAAACTAGGCCCAGATCGGTGTTAGATGAATTGCTGGATAAATCATGCCCGATACATTCGGTCTTCCTAGACACAAACCCAACCCACAAACTGCGAGCCTGTTGGGTGGTAAGACAAGTGGCCAAACATGGCGAGCCTATCTTGGGCCTTACACCCCCAGATAAACAGTCTTCGGCTTTGCCGCAGGACCACAATGTCCTCACGGTATATGAGACGTTTGCCTCAAACAATAAAAGGAAAAAAGCTCTTTGAGAGCTCAATCAAATATATCAAGTAACGGCCACATAACCATGGGCAGCCATGCCTATCACCTTCAACAAGAAGGATGAGCCAAGCCCCTACAATAACCACGCACCGGCTGCACTAGTCCTCGACCCCATTGTCGATAGTTTCCAGCTCACTAAAGTGCTGATGGACGGAGGCAGCGGACTCAACCTCATTTATGAGGACACTCTAGACAAGATGCAGTTCAACAGGTCTCGCATCGAACGCAGCCACACCACATTCCGAGGCATAATACCCAGAAGGAAGGCACACTGCTCGGGACGCGTAACCCTGGACGTCGTGTTCGGTACACCCAACAACTATAGATCCGAACCCTTGCTATTTCACATTGTGCCTTTCCGTAGCAGATACCATGCCCTTCTAGGACGTGAGGCATTCTCAAGATTTCAGGCCATACCACATTATGGGTATATGAAACTCAAGATGCCAGGGCCCAACGGGGTGATGTCTCTTCAAAGCGACCCGAGCAAAGCCTTGCGAGCCGAAAATAAAACAGCGTCACTCACCCTAGAGACACTATCTGAAGCACTCATAGCCAAAGAGTTGACAACGCTACGTACTACAGTCGATAGGGATGATGTGGTTCTCAGTAAAAGACAAAAGCCCACATCATTCAAGCCAGCGGATGAAATAGTCAAATTTCAAGTGCACCCAATAGATCCCAATAAAATGGCATCCATAGGAGCACAGCTGGACTCCGCAGTCGACAAGGCGCTAAGGACATTCCTGGGTGAAAATTGGGAAATATTTGCTTGGCACCCATCAGATATGCCAGGAATACCACGAAGACAAGCAGAGCACAACCTCAACATTTTGAAAGGCTTCAAGCCAGTGAAACAAACCCTGCGCCGATTTTCCGAACCCAAACGGCAGGCCATGGGCGAAGAGCTTACAAAACTACTAGAGGTCGGATTCATCCGCGAGATCAAGCACCCCGAGTGGTTAGCAAATCTGGTTATGGTACCCAAGAAGGATAAGTCCTGGCGGCTCTGCGTCGACTTCAAAGACCTCAACAAGGTTTGCCCCAAGAATCCATTCCCTCTGCCAAGGATAGACCAGATCATCGACGCCACCGCTGGACACGACTCATTATGCTTCCTCGACGCATACTCCGGATACCATCAGATCAAGATGAAGGAGTCCGACCAGGCAGCAACCACATTCATCACCCCCTACGGCCCCTTTTGCTTCAACACCATGCCGTTCGGACTAAAAAATGCAGGAGCCACATACCAGTGCATGATTCAAACACGCCTTGAAAACCAAATCGGTAAAATAGTCAAAGCATACATGGACGATGTGGCTGTCAAAACCAAAAACATTGACCAACTGATAGAAGACCTACGTCAAACCTTCGACAACCTGCGGGCCTACGATATATGGCTCAACCCGGAGAAATGTGTCTTCAGAGTCCCTGCCGGAAAGCTACTCTGATTCGTAGTTTCCCATAGAGGAATCGAAGGCAAACCGGCCAAAATTAGAGCACTATCTCAGCTCGCAATACCAACGAAGCTTAAGCATGTCCAGAAGCTGGCAGGATGTGTGGCCGCTTTGAGCCGCTTCATATCCCGCCTCGGAGAAAAGGCATTACCACTCTACAAACTACCTAAAAAGACCAAGAACATCCAATGGACAGATGAAGCAACCATGGCACTCGAGGAGATTAAGACACTCCTCTCCGACAATCCTATCCTGGCCGCGCCCGGCATTGGCGAGCCCATGCTACTATACATTTTGGCCAGCAATCAGGTGGCCAGTGCGGTACTCTTCGTAGAATGGGAGACCGATGCCCACAAGTTCCAAGTCCAAAAGCCAGTCTACTACGTGTCCAAGGTGCTTACGCCATGCAAATCACGATACCCGAACTATCAAAAAATAGCCTACACGGTCTTCATGGCATCTCGAAAACTACGTCATTACTTTCAAGAATGCTAGGTCACAGTAGCATCAGAAGTCCCCTTGAATGATATAATCAATAACAGGGATGCTATAGGCCGCATTGCCAAATGGGCCATCGAGCTTCTCCCCTTTCAGATAACATACAAGCCACGCCGAGCCATTAAATCTCAGGTGCTGGCCGATTTCATAGTCGAATGGACTGAAGCCGAACTACCCAGGGAGTACTCCACATACTCACACCGGACAATGTACTTTGACGGCTCAAAGATGTTGGACGGACTGGGGCTGGGGTCATCCTCATCTCCCCCACAGGCGACACTGTTCGGTATGTCCTCCAAATAATGTATATGGACTCGAACAACGCAGCCGAGTATGAAGCACTATTGCATGGTCTTCGCATGGCCACATCAATGGGCGTACATCGCCTCAAGGTAAGGGGAGACTCAAATCTGGCGATCTCTCAAGTAAATGGTGAATTTGATGCCAAAGACCCCAAGATGGTGGCATATAGAAACACGGTCCTTCGGATATCTGCTCGATTTGAGGGCCTAGAATTTCACCATGTCGCTAGAGACAGCAATCAAGCAGCCGACGTCCTCGCTCGCATGGCCGCCAAGCGCGACCCGGTTCCTAAAAATACCTTCCTCGAGCGGCTCTTTAAGCCCTCCGTGGTATGGCAGGACGATGTCTCTGGTGCACCATCCGACGAGCCCGCTCACAATGCCTCGTCAGAAAATGAAAAACACGATCAAGTCATCGGTGGCTCCGCACTCGAGGAAACACCCTCCGCACACGAGGTACTATCCGTAATCCCACCCTGGATAGAACCCTTGCTAGCCTACCTCACAGAACATCAGCTTTCAGAGGACCAAACCGAAGCACGATGCATAGTTCACCGCTCTAAAGTATACAAGGTCCATGAAGGTGAACTCTATAAGAAGAGTACCACAGGAGTTTTAAAAAGGTGCATCTCTGAAGAAGAGGGGTGGCAGCTTTTGGCAGAGATACACGCGGGCATGGGTGGACACCACACGGCAGCTCAGGCTTTGGTCAGCAAAGCTTTCGAGCAGGGTTTTTCTGGCCTACCACCCGTGAGGATGCCCGGACTTTAGTCCAACACTGCGTCGGATGCCAGCTGTTCACAAATCAAAGCCACATGCCCCCCACAGCTCTCCGGACAATACCAATCATGTGGCCTTTTGCGGTCTGGGGTCTTGACATGGTCGGGCCACTCAAAGGGGGGACAAACAAAAAGAAGTACCTATTGGTCATGGTCGACAAATTCACCAAGTGGATTGAGGAAAGACCCGTTACTTCGGCATAATTCAGACCTGTCGTCGACTTCTTATCCGATGTCATACACCGTTACGATGTCCCCACAGCATAATTATCGATAATGGTACCAATTTCACCGCCAAGGAGGTCAAAGACTGGTGCAGCAAAATGGGCATCAAGCTCGATTACGCCTCGGTGTACCAGCCACAAACCAACGGGCAGGTCGAACGGGCTAATGGACTCATTATGAGTGGCACTAAGCCTCGCCTAGTTCGATCCCTCGAACAATCAGACTGCCATTGGGTCGAGGAACTCGATTCCATACTATGGGGGCTGCACACCACCCCTAATCGGTTAACTGGATACACACCATTTTTTATGGTATACGGTGCGGAAGCAGTTCTCCCATGTGACCTTATCCATGACGCGCCTAGATTGTGCATGTATGAAGAAAAGGAAGTCGAGCTCGATCGACAGGATGATCCGGACACTCTGGAAGAAGAGCGAGACATAGCACGGGCTTGGTCCACGTTCTATCAATAGCAAGCACGATGTTACTACAACCGTGAAGTCCGGGCAAAGACATACAACGTGGGAGACCTTGTCCTCTGACTCCCTGAAAAATAGAAGAATAAACTATCACCTAAATGGGAGGGACCGTAAATCATCGATGAAGTACTTGTAGGAGGAGTGTATCATCTTCGCCGCCCGTCTGACAACGGCCTCGAGCTGAACCCATGGAATGCAGCAAGGCTGCGGCGTTTTTACGCCTGAGTCCGACATCAATTTTCACCTTGTCTTTCTTTTTTACCTTTTTCTCTCTTTCGTCGTGGTGCTAGTTCGGCTAAATCGAACCATACCAGGCCCATATTATATACCATTAAATGTAATACCCATGTTCGCTTGGGGGCTCCCTTAGACAAGCCGCATAAATGCATGCACCGCATTCGTTATGATTGCATCCTTCTCATACATGTTAAGCCAACATATGCACTTGTTTGACTTAAGATCTTTGCCAAGCCAGGTTGCCTGGCTCCTGTGATTACCCCTATGTTCCCTATTGTTCAGCTAGGGGGTAAAGGGAGCACCTCTACGATTGTTACGACCAGCTCACCCGGGACCGTACCTCAGACGGGAGAAGCCAAAAGCTAGCGTTCTTACATAATACAATAAGTCGGCCTAAGGGAAGTGAATATAGCCTCGAGCTTACTACCAAGGTTCTTTTCTAAAGCCATTGGTGTCCGTTGATCCTATGAGTCCGGACTATAATCCTACCCGATGAAAGGAACCCTTGGAGGAACTATTTTCGTCGGAAGATGTTTCTTACATTAAACAGTAATATAACATTGCTCTTCGCATATGTTTCGTCTGTTCAAACCAGAAGGCGGATTGCCTGGTTCCCGAATTATTGCCTTGGAACACAGTACGAAATACTCCCTGATCTCTGATCGGAGAGGTAGAAGCCGATGGCTGGTTAAGACAACATTCTTTCAAAAATAACAATAAGAGTGCGGATGGAGCAAAGTCAACGTAAAGTACATAGATACATAGAATTGACAAAACTACTCATTCTCGACATTGTCTATCAATTGTTCTAAAGCACAATCCTTTTGCTAATAGCGAGCAGCTTGCATCACTTCCTCATACACCAAGCTTAGTGGTATCTCTTGACCATCAGGGCCCACGGGACCAACACGGGCCATATGCACCGGGTCTAGCTTGGTGAAGCGGGTCTTTACCATAGCCCACGCCTCGCGTGCTCCTTCTCGGTAGGCCAAGATCTTCCATAACTCAAACCTACACCGATCCCCTTTAAAATGGCTGGCTAGTTTGGCCATACTGTCTGGTGGCGCATCCGACGCCCATAATGCCTTCGCCATGCTCTTCATGGCTTTCCGGGCCTTTTGATAGTCTTCGACAGTTCCTTTAGAAGGTTCCCATCATAAGTGCTCACTTCTTCCTCAGGCCACCCAGTCAGGAGACCTAACAAACAGGTGTCACCCATTGTCATTAAAACATCAATGACATTTGTCAAACAGCACGGTACGGTCAGCACTTATCGAATATGCCACCTTTCAGCTTCTGGTTTTCCTCCGCGGCTTGGGCCAGCTGAGCTCTCAAGCTCTTAATTTCCTCAGCTTGCTATTGATTTTCTGCCTTGAGCTCATTTTTCTTGTCCTAACTCCACGTCAGCACTCATTTACCAGCCTCCAGCTTCCTCCGCAGCTTGCTTACAGCTTCCGCGGCTTTACGGAGAATACGGTGTTAGTGCTTGGTATACAACATATACTTAGAAAAGCAGTCTTTACTACTCATCGGACAATTCGCTACCAACTTTTCGAGCCGCATCTAGTTCGGCCTTGGCTTCGACCAATTTTGTCCGGCTCACTTCAAGGTCCTCGGACAGCTTTTTGTTCTGATCCCTTGCGGCCTACAAAAATAATATCATTATACACCCTTGACTTGGCCGTCCCGCCCGAATTAAGGCTTGGGGGCTAGTTGGCTAGGAAACATGATCTGCTTTTAAGCTATATATACCTGCACCTTGGCGGCAAATAGACCAGGAATCTCGTCCAGACATGTCTGGGCCGCTCCAAGGTACGCGTCCACCGAACTAAAAGCATTGAAATCCTATTCAGCAAAAGCAGTATGACGTAAAGTCTCCCTCTGGCGACGATGGTTCATTACACTCTCGACTTCGAAATTAGTGACCGAAACATCATTAGAATCCGTCGGGGGTACGCCAGCCATCGCATGTTCGGAGGACACTCTGGCTTGTGCCGAAGACTTGGGACCGGAATTACGGTTCGACGCATCCGGGTGATCTTTGGATTATTTAGAGGCATGCGCCTTCTGCAAAATTGAGCAAGCCTTAATAAAAAGTGTGCCAGCGGTGACTCCTGCTGTAATTCTGAAATACCTTACCTCTGGGCCGAGGAGGCAGGTGCCTCCACTTTGGTGGAGGCTTTTTGCTTTGATCCCCCATCAAGGGCCTGAGTCGGCGCGGTCCGTGCTCCACTCGAGGCATTCTTACGCGTGGTGCGGCAACCCTTGAGAGTAGAAGTCAGCACGTGGGGGTAGCGCGAGACGAGCGTCCTGTTCGGGAGGGGTTCTTCTGTTCACTTACTGAGGAAGAGGGAAGAGCCCCGGGGTGATCGGCTGTTACAGCCACCTTGGCGCCATCAAGGCCATCCTGATAGAACACCCCATCTTCAAATTTGATTGACGTCTCTGGATCGTCGTGATACCCCGGATCGCTGTCTCGAGAGTGACTCTCTGGTTGAGGAGGAGGACAACTAATGGACGCAACCTGACGCCTCCATCCCTGTTCAAATGACGACCAGTAAGATTTCGGCGTAATCTATAGACTCAAAGTAATGGGTTGTGACTTACCCCATCCGCTGGATTGTATCCGGAGCATCCTTCTTGAATACTCATACGAGCGAACTCTGCTTCGTCTCCCTTGAAGAGATCGGCCAATATCTTGGCCAAGGCCGTCTTGTTGTCTAGCCCTTTCCACTGGTGATGTGTTACACCGTTGGTCCCATTATAGCACCATAATGGGTGACCCCACTGTTGGAGGGGTTGCACGCATCGGGTAATGGCAATGGCCATAACTTCGATCATGGTTAGCCTGCTGCTAGTTAGCAGTCTGATCTTGGCTGACAGTGCATGCTCCTCTTTGCTATCCTATTGGGAAGGGCCTCTAGGCCGCTAGTTCTACCGCTTTATAGGAAGATCATTTGAATATTTGGGTAGCCCTTGCCGAATTGGGTCAGTGAGGGGAACATCCTCGATATAGAACCACTCTGAAGTCCATCCTTCGGGATCTTTCTGTGGGGTCCTGATTGGGCACCCTGTCCCAACTATTCGCCATACTTCGGCATCGCCTACCTCAAATATAGATCCTTCCTGGAGGTGGGGGACAAGATAGAAATACTTCCTCCATAAGTCAAAGTGGGGCTCGCAACTCAGAAATGTCTCGCACAAGGCCACGAAGCCAGAAATGTGCAATATCGACCCTGGGGTGAGGTTGTGGAGCTGGATCCCATAGAACTCTAGTAGACCCCATAGGAAAGGATGAATGGGAAAACCCAAACCCTTAGAAGGAAGGGCACGAGACATACCCTCTCCTCCTTGTTTGGGGCGGGGGAGTTCTCGGCAAGAGCGCGGCCATCAATGGAGATAAGACCGGCGCGAACTGGGACCAGATCGGCCAAGGGGAGGAAGCGCTGTGTCTGCAAGCGACTCAGCTGGATATGCGAGACCGAGCAGCTCGACCAATCATCTGGGAGCGGGCCGCGAGGGCACGAGGAAGAACCTGGGATGTCGGCCATGGCTTTGGGGGATTTTTTTTGGTGTCATTCTTGGCGAAGGGGAAGATAACTGTTCTCAGCACCTTTGGATCTATAAATAGGCATCTTGTCGTGAAGCTGAAAGGGCAGGTGCGTGGAAGGACGGCATTGGGCCGCACGCCCTCTGGAAAGGTGTGCAAAGCCCTTGTCCCAAGGAACGGCATTATACTCTGATGGACCCACCTCGATCTCGAGGCATCTCCGGATTTTGGAATCTTGAGAGTGTCCGGACCCAAGGACATTAGAGCGGGTTCCGGATATTGTTCGGCGATAGTAACACAGCTTCAAGCGAAATAAAAGAACTCGTCTCGCAAGCCGACGATGTGAAGATTCCAGAAGACGATCCCCGGTGTTGGAGGCAAGTTCGGGGGCTACTGAGGGAGTCATGGACTAAGCGGTCCTCGGGCGACGGCCCATTATACATGGGCCGGACTGGTAGAGCCGTACTATGACAGGAGATCTATGAAGCCATGTTGTGCCCTCCAAGTCAAGAAGGCAGAAGATCTCTTTTATTCCTTACTGTAATCTATCTTCAGTAACCCTAGCCCTATCGGTGTCTATATAAACCGAGGGTTGTAGTCATTAGGGGGAGGGCTATCTTCATCTCCTATAACCTAGGGTTTAGCTCACACTAATCTCGAGGTAGATCTACTCTATAAACCACGTTATACAATCAATACAGTCAAGCAGGACGTAGGGTTTTACCTCCTCGAGAGGGCCCGAACTTGGGTAAACACTGTGTTCATCGTCCCTTGTTACCCATCGATCCTTGATCCACAGCTCGGGACCCCCTACCCCGAGGTCTGCCGATTTTGACACCGCCACCATCTTTCTTCAACAAGTATCGATATGTCTCGGTTTTTGTTTTGTTCACATGATATGCGTAAATTCTTGGAGCATCGTGTTCTTTTTATTTTTCTCTTAAAAATGCACCATGCTGGTATGAGATAGTCCTTGGTTGATTTATATAATGCTCTTTGCACTTCACTTGTATCTTTTGAGTATGGCTTTATAGAATGCTTCATGTGATTCACTTATATCATTTGAAGTTTGGATTGCCTGTTTCTCTACATATAGAAAACTGTTATTTGTATAATGCTCTTTTGCTTCACTTATATTTATTAGAGCATGTGCAAGTCTTTTGTAGAAAGAATTAAACTCTCTTGCTTCACTTATATCTATTTAGAGAGTCAACAGGAATTTGTCATTCACATGGTTAGTCATAAAATCCTACATAAAACTTGTAGATCACTGAATATGATATGTTTGATTCCTTGCAATAATTTTGCGATATAGAGATGGTAATATGTGGGAGGTACTAGTGAATGATTGTGGTTTAGTAAGAATATTGGTGTTAAGGTTTGTGATTCTCGAAGCATGCACATATAGTCTCTCATTATGCTAAGAAGTTGGAGCATGATTTATTATTGATTGTCTTCCTTATGAGTGGCGGTCGGGGACGAGTGATGGTCTTTTCCTACCAAGCTATCCCCCTAGGGGCATGTGTAGTAGTATTTTGCTTCAAGGGCTAATAAACTTTCGCAATAAGTATGTGAGTTCTTTATGACCAATGTGAGTCCATGGATTATACACACTCTCACCTTTTTGCAATTTGCTAGCCTCTTCGGTACCATGCATTGCCCTTTCTCACCTCGAGAGTCGGTGCAAACTTTGCCGGTGCATCCAAACCCCGTGATATCATATGCTCTATCACACATAAGCCTCCTTATATCTTCCTCAAAATAGCCACCTTACCTACCTACTATGGCATTTCCAGAGCCATTCCGAGATATATTGCCATGCAACTTCCATCATCATCATATACATGACTTGAGCATTCATTGTCATATTGCTTTGCGTGATTGTAAGATAGCTAGCATGATATTTTCATGTCTTGTCCTTTTTTGATATCTTTCCCCGCTAGATCATTGCACATCTTGGTACATCGCTAGAGGCACTCATATATAGTCATATATTCTTCTAGATATCGAGTTGTAATTTTGAGTTGTAAGTAAATAGAAGTGTGATGATCATCATATTCATTATTAGAGCATTGTCCCAGCTGTGAGGAATGAATGATGGAGACTATGATTCCCCCACAAGTCGAGATGAGACTCCGGACGAAATATAAAAAAAAGGAAGGCCCAAATAAGCTGAATAAAAAAAGGAAACAAACAAATGAGAGAGAAGAGATAAGGGGCAATGTTAATATCCTTTTACCACACTTGTGCGTCAAAGTAGCACCATGTTTTTCATGGAGAGAGTCTCCTATGTAGTCACTTTCATATACTAGTGGGGATTTTTCATTATAGAACTTGACTTGTATATTCCGATGATGGGCTTCCTCAAATGCCCGAGGTCTTCAGCAAGCAAGTTGGATGAACACCCACTTAGTTTTCATATTGAGATTTCATACACTTGTAGCTCTTAGTGCATCCGTTGCATGGCAATCCCTACTCTTCGCGTTGACATAAATTGGTGGGCATCTCCATAGCCCATTGATTAGCCGCGTTGATGTGATACTTTCTTACCATTTTGTCTTCTCCATATTTACCCCTATCATCATACTCTATTCCACCCATAGTGCTATGTCCATGGCTTGCGCTCATGTATTCTCATGTATTGTGTGGGGGTTGAAAAAGTTGAAGCGTGTAAAAAAGTATGAACCAATTGCTCGACTTGTCATCGGGGTTGTGCACGATAAATACTTTATGTTAAGAAGATGGAGCATGACAAGGCTATATGATTTTGTAGGATAACTTTCTTTAGCATTGATATTTTGAAAGACATGATTGTTTGTTGGGATGCCTAAGTACTGATGTCTTTATGTCAAATTATAGACTGTTGCTTTGAAGCACTCATGCCTTAATATTCATGCCATGATTAGATTATATGATCAAGATTATGCTAGGTAGCATCCCACATCAAAAATTATGTTTTTTATCATTTACCTACTCGAGGACGAGCAGGAATTAAGCTTGGGGATGCTGATACGTCTCCGTCATATCTATAATTTTTTTATTGTTTCATGTCAATATTCTACAACTTTTATATACTTTTGGCATATATTATTTTTGGGACTAACATATTGATCCAGTGCCCAGTGCCAGTTCCTGTTTGTTGCATGTTTTTCTGTGTCGCAAAATATCTATATCAAACGAAGTCCAAATGCGATAAAAAAATTATGGAGATTTATTTTGGAATATATGTGAATTATTGGAAGAATAATCAACGCAAGATGGTGCCCAAGGGGCCCACTAAGCATCAGGGCGCGCCATGGTACCTAGTGAGCACCTCGTAAGTTGGTTGACCCCCTTCTTTTGTCGCAAGAAAGATAATATCTGGAAAAATTGTGTTAAAATTTCAGCCTAATCGAAGTTATGGATCTTCGGGGATTTAGGAAACGATGAAGGGCTAAAAAACAGGAACATGAAACAGAAGAGAACAGAGAGAGAGATCCAATCTCGGAGGGGCACTCACCCCTCCGGGTGCCATGGAGGCTAAGGTCCAGAGGGGAAAACCTCCTCCCATCTAGGGGGAGGCCAAGCAAGAAGAAGAAGGAGGTGGGCTCTCTCCCCCTCTCTCTCGGTGATGCTAGAGCGCCGCCGGGGCAACCATCGTGATGGCGATCTACACTAACAACTTCGCCACCATCAACACTAATACGTCTCCAATGTATCTATAATTTTTTATTGTTCCATGCTATTATATTATCCATCTTGGATGTTTTATATGCATTATTATGTTATTTTATATCAATTTTTGGGACTACACTATTAACCTAGTGCCCAGTGCCAATTGCTATTTTTTCCTTGTTTTTGTCTTTTACAGAAAATCAATACCAAACGGGGTCCAAATGGAACGTAACTTTTTGACAAATTTTCTTGGACCAGAAGACACCCACGAAGCTTCGGGAGGAGGCCAAAGGAGCCACGAGAGGGCCACAAGCTCATAGGGCGCGCCCCAAGCTTGTGGGCCCCTCAGGACTCCCCTAACCCTAATCTCAGCTCCATAAATACCCAAATATTCCCCGTACACATGGGGGCACACCAAAAAATCTTTTCTGCCGCCACAAGCTTCTATTCTCGTGAGATCCCATCTTGGGGCCTTTTCTGGCACTCTGCCGGAGGGGGATTCGATCACGGAGGGCCTCTACACCAACCTTGCTGCCCTTTCAATGATGCGTGAGTAGTTTACAACAGACCTACGGGTCCATATCTAGCAGCTAGATAGCTTCTTCTCTCTCTTTGATCTTCAATACAATGTTCTCCTCGATGTTATTGGAGTTCTATTCGACGTAATCTTCTTTTGCGGTGCGTTTGTTGAGATCCGATGAATTATGGATTTATGATCAGATTATCTATGATATAATTTGAGTCTTCTCTGAACTCTTTTATGCATGATTAAGATAGCTTTGTATTTCTCTCTGATCTATTGATTTGGTTTGGCCGACTAGATTGATCTATCTTTCAATGGGAGAGGTGCTTTGTTTTGGGTTCAATCTTGCGGTGTCCTCACCCAGTGACAGAAGGGTAGCGAGGCACGTAAAAAGATGGGGTTTATTCATATTGATTGGATCTATCCCTCTACATCATGTCATCTTGCTTAAGGCGTTACTCCATTCTTGTTAACTTAATACACTAGATGCATGCTGGATAGCGGTCGATGTGTGGAGTAATAGTAGTAGATGTAGGCAGGAGTCGGTCTACTTGTCACTGACGTGATGCCTATATTCATGATCATTGCCTTAGATATCATCATAACTATACGCTTTTCTATCAATTGCTCAACAGTAATTTGTTTACCCACCGTATGCTTTCCTTCAAGAGAGAAGCCTCTAGTGAAAACTATGGCCCCCGGGTCTATTTTTATCATATTATTTTCAGATGTACAAAACCAAAAACACAAAAATACCTTGCTGCAATTTATTTAATTTTATTTAGTTTTGCACTTTTATTTATCTTTTATACCTATCTCTATCAGATCTCATCCTTGCAAATAACCGTGAAGGGATTGACAACCCCTTTATCGCGTTGGGTGCAAGTATTTGTTTGTTTGTGTTGGTGCTATCATTGGAGACTTGTGTGTTCCTCCTACTGGATTGATACCTTGGTTCTCAAACTGAGGGAAATACTTATCTCTACTTTGCTGCATCACCCTTTCCTATTCAAGGGAAAAACCAACGCATGCTCAAGAAGTAGTAGTAAGAATTTCTAGAGCCGTTGCCGGGGAGGTTCTACATCAAGCCTACCAAGTATCTATCATAAACTCTCATCTCTTGCATTACATTATTCACCATTTTCCTCTCATTTTCCTCTCCCCCACTTCTAAAACATTTTCAGAAAAACACAAAAATATTTGCCTTTTTATTTGCCTTTTTTCCGTTTGCCTTTTCTTTTGCCTTTATGTCTTAATTGGTTTGTTTGCTTGTTCGCTCTATATAATTGCATGTTTATTGGAAAAAAAAGCTTTTGGATCCTCATCCACTTGCTAATCTTTTTAAAAGATCCAACTATGATGAGCCAATTGCTAGTGAGTTCAGTACACTAGATTATCTTTTTGAAGTTTTGCTAGAAATTCTTGAATCTGAAAATTGTGATGAAGTGTTAAAAGAAGAAATTTATGAAGTGATTCACGATAGCTCCTTGAATGAAAAGCATGATTGCAATGGTGTTATTATAAATTCTATTAATGTCAATTGTGCTAATAATATGCAAAACCCCAAGCTTGGGGATGCTAATTTTGCTATGTCCACTACTTATTGCAATGATCATGATTGGGGTGATAATGCTTCTTATGATCTTGAAAATTTATTTAAGCCGCATGATGAATATGTTTGCGATAATATTGAAAGTGGGTTCGAAAGAGTGTCAACTCTAGGTAAAAATAAACCCACATATATGGAGAATGATCAATCTTATGAAATTTTTAATAAAAGTGGGCTTGGAGAGGTCATGAATTTATTTGATGATAATCCCACTATTTTGGAAGAGTGTCAACTTTGCATGCATGTGGATCATGTAGAGAATATGTTATCTGATATCTATATTTTTGAATTTCAATATGATCTCACATGTAATTATTATGAGAAAGGGAAATGTGGTTGTAGAATTTTTCATGTTACTAAATTACCTCTCGTCATGTTGAGATTGCTATTGTTTCTTTCTTCTTCCTTGCATATGCTAGTTTTTGCTTGTCTTGATAAATCTTCTCCCTATAAAATGCCTATGCATAGAAAGTATGTTAGACTTAAACTTGTTTTTCACATGCTATATGATGCTCTCTTTGCGCTTCAAGTTTTTGTCTTTCATGTGAGCATCATTAAAATTATCAATGCCTAGCTAAAAGGCTTTAAAGAAAAGCGCTTTTTGGGAGACAACCCAATACTTTTATTTTCTATTTTTATGAGTTTATGCAATTACACCTCTGTAATAATTGTGTTTTGAGTGTTTTAATTAGTGTTTGAGGCAAGTAAGACCTTTGGGATGCTTTGGTAGATCGTTGATTTGATTTTATTGAAAAACAGAAACTTTTGCGTCCAGTAGAAGAATTGTTAAAATTCACTGGAATGTAAAAGGCTCTCAATTTTTTACACAAGATTTATATATGAATTTCCTCTATTATCCTAATATTTCAGAATTTTTGGAGTTACAAAAGTATGACTATCATTCTGGTCATTACAGATTGTTCTGTTTTTGACAAATTCTGTTTTTGATGTGTTGTTTGCTTATTTTGATGAATCTATGTTTAGTATCGGGGGGTATGATCCATGGAGAAGTTAGAATACAGTAGATATAATGCAAATATAAAATTGGAATGAGTTCACAACAGTACCTAAAAGTGGAGATTTTTTTTATCATACTAACGGATCTCACGAATTTTTTGTTGAGTTTTGTGTTGTGATTTTTTCAAGTTTTGGGTGAAGTTTCGTTGGACTAAGGAATAAGGAGTGGCAAGAGGCTAAGCTTGGGGATGCCCAAGGCACCCCAAGGTAATATTCAAGGACAACCAAGCATCTAAGCTTGGGGATGCCCCAGATGGCATCCCCTCTTTTGTCTTCAATCCATCGGTAAAATTACTTGAGGCTATATTTTATTCACCACACGATATGTGTTTTGCTTGGAGCGTCTTGTATTATATGAGTCTTTGCTTTTTAGTTTGCCACAATCATCCTTGATGTACACACTTTTTGGGAGGGACACACATTAATCATTAATTATTAGAATACTCTATGTGCTTCACTTATATCTTTTGAGCTAAGTAGTTGCTCTGGTGCTTCACTTATATCTTTTTAGAGCACGGCGGTGGTTTTATTTTAATTTTTTTTGATAAACTCTCATGATTCACTTACATTATTTTGAGAGTCTTATAAATAGTATGGCAATTTTCTTAGGTTATGAATTTAGTCCTAATATGATGGGTATTCAAGAGGGTTATAATAAAAACTTTCATGAAGATCATTGAATATATGAGAAGTTTGATTCCTTGCATTTGTTTTGAGATATAAAGATGGTGATATTAGAGTCATGCTAGTGCATAATTGTGGTTTAGTAAGAATATTTGTGTTAAGGTTTGTGATTCTCGAAGCATGCACGTATGGTCTCTCGTTATGTGATGAAGTTGTAGCATGATTTATTTTTTATTGTCTTCCTTATGAGTGGAGGTCGGGGACGAGCGATGGTCTTTTCCTACCAATCTATCCCCCTAGGAGCATGCGTATTAGTACTTTGCTTCGATGTCTAATAAACTTATGCAATAAGTATGTGAGTTCTTTATGACTAATGTTGAGTCCATGGATTATACGGACTCTCAGCCTTCCACCATTGCTAGCCTCTTCGGTACCGTGCATTGCCCTTTCTCACCTTGAGAGTTGGTGCAAACTTCGCCGGTGCATCCAAATCCCGTGATATGATATGCTCTTTCACACATAAGCCACCTTATATCCTCCTCAAAACAGCCACCATACCTACCTATTATGGAATTTTCGTAGCCATTCCGAGATATATTGAGATGCAACTTCCACAGTACCATTTTATTATGACACACACCATCATTGTCATATTTCTTTACATGATCATATAGTTGGCATAGTAATTGTGGCTTGGCCATCGTTCATATTTTTTATACATGTCATGCTAGATCATTGCACATCCTGGTACACCACCGGAGGCATTCATATAGAGTCATATTTTTGATCTAGTATCGAGTTGTAATTCTTGATTTGTAAGTAAATAAAAGTGTGGTGATCATCATTATTAGAACATTGTTCCATGTGAGGAAAGGATGATGGATACTATGATTCCCCCACAAGTCGGGATGAGACTCCGGACATAAAATAGAAAGAGGCCAAAGAGCCAAAAATACAAAAAAAAAATGAGGCCAAAGAGCCCAAAATAAAAAAATAAAAAAAGAAGAAAAAAAGAAAGAGAGAAAAAGAGAGAAGGGACAATATTACTATCCTTTTCCATACTTGTGCTTGAAAGTAGCACCATGTTCTTCATATACAGAGTCTCCTATTTTGTCACTTTTATATATTACTAGTGGGAATTTTTCATTATAGAACTTTGATTGTATATTCCAATGATGGGCTTCCTCAAATTGCCCTAGGTCTTCATGAGCAAGCGAGTTGGATGCACGCCCACTTAGTTTTCGTTTGAGCTTTCACACACTTATAGCTCTAGTGCATCTGTTGCATGGCAATCCCTACTCCTTGCATTGACAACAATTGATGGGCATCTCCATAGCCCATTAATTAGCCTCGTCAATGTGAGACTTTCTCCTCTTGTCTTCTCCACACAACCTCCACCATCATATTCCATTCCACCTATTGTGCTATATCCATGGCTCACGCTCATGTATTGCATGAAAGTTGAAAATGCTTGAGAACACTAAAAATATGAAACAATTGCTTGGCTTGTCATACGGGTTGTGCATGATAAATACTTTGTGTGATGAAGATAGAACATGACAAGATTATATGATTTTGTAGGGATAACTTTCTTTAGCAATAATATTTTGAGAAGACATGATTGCCTTATTTAGTATGCTTTAAGTATTATTGTTTTTATGTCAATATTAGACTTTTGTTTTGAATCTTATGGATCTGAATATTCATGCCACAATAAAGAAAGATTATATGATAAACATGTTAGGTGGCATTCCACATCAAAAATTCTGTTTTTATTATTTACCTACTCGAGGACGAGCAGGAATTAAGCTTGGGGATGCTTGATACGTCTCCAACGTATATATAATTTTTAATTGTTCCATGCTATTATATTATCCATCTTGGATGTTTTATATGAATTATTATGCTATTTTATATCATTTTTGGGGACTAACCTATTAACCTAGTGCCCAGTGCCAGTTACTATTTTCCTTGTTTTTGTCTTTTACAGAAAATCAAAACCAAACGGAGTCCAAATGGAACGAAACTTTTTGATGATTTTTCTTGGACCAGAAGACACCCACGATGCTTCTTGAGAGAAGCCACTAGTGAAATCTATGGCCCCCGGGTCTATTCTTTATCATATTTGCTTTGAGATCTATTTTTATTCGCTTTTATTTTTAGATCTATTATTCCAAAAACCCAAAAATATCTTGCTGCACTTTTTTGTTACTTATTTTATTTCACATTTTATCGAGATCTATTTATCCAATCTACACAAATTTTATCCCGTTAACTTGACAATTTCTGGCACCGTTACTCGTAGAGGGATTGACAACCCCTCATAAGCGTCGGGTTGCAAGTATTTGTTCTTTGTGTTCAGGTACTGTTTACAAAGTGTTGCTTGGTTCTCCTACTGGGTTGATACCTTGGTTTCATAACTGAGGGAAATACCTACCGTAGCTATGCTGCATCATCCCTTCCTCTTTGCGGAAATACCGACGTAGTTCAAGCGACTTCAAAAGGAATTTCTGGCACCGTTGCTGGGGAGACATCATCAACATCTATTATGTTCCTAATCACAAATCTCATCTCCTTGTAATTTACATTATTTGCCATTTGCCTCTCATTTTCATCTCCCACACTTCACAAAAAAATGCAATTTATTCGCTCTTTTTTCCATTCGTCGTTTTCTCGTCAGATCTGTTTTTGTTTGCGTAATCACGATGACTCAAGAAAACACCAAGTTGTGTGATTTTTTGAATACCAATAACAATGATTTTGTTAGCACTCCGATTGCTCCTCTCGCCACTAGTGCGGAATCTTGTGATATTAATGCCGCTTTGTTGAATCTTGTTATGAAAGATCAGTTTTCCGGTACTCCTAATGAGGATGCCGCGTCCCATATAAACACATTCGTAGAATTATGCGATATGCAAAAGAAAAAACTATGGACAATGATATTGTGAAGTTCAAATTATTTCCTTTCTCTTTGAGGGATCATGCAAAATTTTGGCTTTCTTCTTTGCCTCGCAATTGTATCGATTCTTGGGATAAGTGCAAATATGCTTTTATTACTAAGTATTTTCCGCCCATGAAAATTATTTCCCATAGAACTCAAATAATGAATTTTAAGCAACTTGAGCATGAACATGTTGCACAATCTTGGGAAAGAATGAAGTTGATGCTAAGAAATTGTCCTACTCATGGTTTAAATCTTTGGATGATCATACAAAAAAATTATGCGGGATTGAACTTTGTTTCTAGAAATCTTTTAGATTCCGCCGCGGGTGGTAATTTTATGGATATTACTTTGGGTGAAGCTAGTAAATTGCTTGATAATATTATGGAAAATTATTCACAATGGCATACTGAAAGAGCACCTACTAGTAAAAAAGTTAATTCAGTTGAAGAAATTAGTACGTTAAGTGAAAAAGTTGATGCTCTTATGAAATTGGTTGCTAATAAAAGTGCTCCTGTTGATCTTAATGATGTGCCTTTGTCTACTTTGATTGCGCAAAATAGTGATCCCGTAGATGTGAATTTTGTCTCGTGAAACAATTTTAATAACAATGCTTATAGAGGTAATTTTAATCCTAGGCCTTTTCCTGGAAATTCCTCTAATAATTCTGGTAATTCCTATGGTAATTCTTCTTAAAATAATAATGGGAACACCTCTGATCTTGAGAATAATATTAAAAATTCATCAATGCTCAAAAAGTTTTCAATACTATGATAGAAGAAAAGTTGAATAAGATTGATGATATGTCTATAAGCATTGATAGAATTTCTCATGATGTAGAAAATCTCAAGTTGAAAATTTTTGTACCCAAGGTTGATGAATCAATTAAAGCTTTATATGTTTCTATGGATGAAAGTAAGAAAAGAACCACTATGCTTAGAGCTAAAAGAGAATTTTTAGAAAGAGTGTTTTCTAGTGATTGCTTTCATAAAAAATGATGAAGATCTTAAAGTGATTGGTGTTTCTTCTACTGATTCCTTGTTAAGTAAAATTTAAATTGATGATAAAGGGACTGAAGAAGAGTCAACTTTAGTTAGAAGGCGTCCCGATAATTCGGAGGGTGAAAATCTTGATGAAAAAATTGATAAAAGTGGGTTTGGAGAGGTCAAAACTTTAACTAGTGATGTGCCCACTCTTTTGGATTACAAAGAATTTAATTATGATAATTGTTCTTTGCTTCAATGTATTTCTTTGTTGCAATCCATGATAAATTCACCCCATGCTTATGAACAAAATAAAGCTTTTACTAAACATATCGTAGATGCCATGATGAAAGCTTTGGAAGAAAAATTGGAACTAGAGATTTCAATTTCTAGAAAATTGCATGATGAATGGGAACCTACTATCAAAGTAAAGATTAAAAATTATGAGTGTTTTGCTTTATGTGATTTGGGTGCTAGTGTTTCCACAATTCTGAAATCTTCATGTGATGTGCTTGGTCTTATCGATATTGAAGAATGTTCTCTTAATTTGCACTTGGCGGATTCTACTACTAAAAAGCCTTTGGGAAGAATTAGTTATGTTCTTATTCTTGCAAATAGAAATTATGTGCCCATAGATTTTATTGTTATTGATATTGATTGCAATCCGTCTTGTCCAATTATACTTGGTAGACCGTTTTTACGTACTATTGGTGCCGTGATTGATATGAAAGAAGGTAATATTGAATTTCAATTTCCACTAAGAAAGGGTATGGAACACTTCCCAAGAACAAGAGTTAAGCCACCATATGAATCAATCATGAGGGCATCCTATGGATCTAAAACTAAATATGACAATACTTGAATCTATGCATTATGCCTAGCTAGGGGCATAAAATGATAGCGCTTGTTGGGAGGCAACCGAATGAATCAAATTTATTTTTACCTTTTTCTTTCTGTTTTTGAGTGTTTGCACAATTATGCCTTTGTTATGATTGTGTTTTCTTTGTTGTAATTAGTATTTGTGTCAAGTAAAGCCTATGGGATAGCTTTGGTGATAGTTGATTTGATCGTGTTGAAAAACAGAAACTTTTACGTCCAGTAAAAGAATTATTTAAATTCACAAAAGCGACCAAAAATTCTGAATTTTTAACACTAGATTGATTTATGAATTGCCTCTGTTGTCCTATTTTTTAAAAAAAATTGGATTTACATAAGTTTGAGAACAATTCTCATCTTTATAGATTGTTCTATTTTTGACAGATTCTGTTTTCTTTGCATTGTGTGCTTACTTTGATGAATCTATGGATTGTATCGGGGGGTATAAGCCATGGTAAAGTTATAATATAGTAGATATAATGCATTAACAAAATGTTAATGGGTTTGCTACAGTACCTAAAGTAAAGATTGGTTTTCTTATACTAACGGATCTCAGGAAGGTTTTGTTAAGTTTTGTGTGATTGAAGTTTTCAAGTTTTGGGTGAGATCGCGATGGATGAAGGAATAAGGAGTGAAAAGAGCCTAAGCTTGGGGATGCCCCATGGCACCCCAAGTTAATATTCAAGGAGAACCAAGCAACTAAGCTTGGGGATGCCCCGGAAGGCAACCCCTCTTTCTTCTAACGACCATCGGTATTTTACTTGGAGCTATATTTTTATTCGTCACATATCATGAGTTTTGCTTGGAGCGTCTTGTATTATACGAGTCTATGCTTGTTTTGCTTTCTATTTTTTCATAAGTATCCTTGCTGGACACACCTATTTGAGAGAGCCAAAATTATGCTATAATTTGTTAGAATTGCTCTATGTGCTTCCCTTAAATTTTTTGAGCTATGGAATTGCTCTAGTGCTTCACTTATATCTTTGAGCACGATGTGCTTTAATATTTTTGAAGAAATGCTCTCATGCTTCACTTAGATTTATTCAAGAGTTAGTAAATTTTTGAAGAAATTCTCTCTTGCTTCACTTATATTATTTTGGGAGACAAAATTTTTTATGCTCATGTTCTTCACTTAGATTTGTTTGAGCTTGTCAAAAGCAATTGCAATATATGAAACTAGTCCCAAAGTGATAGATATTCAAGAGGGATATAATAAAAAATTTCATGAAGATCATTGGAAAAAATAAACTTGATTCTTTGTAATAGTTTTGAGATATGATGATAGTGATATGTGAGTCATGTTGGTGAGTAATTATGCTTTAGTAAGAATATTTGTGTTAAGGTTTGTGATTCCCTATGCAAGCATGAAAGTCAATAGTTGTTCAACAAAATTACATCCTACTTGTGGTGCATTATTTGGTGTTAGTTATGCTTAATGCTAGCTTATGTGATTTTTCGTTTCGTGGTTGGTTGCTTCTCAATCTTTCTGCTAGCCTCCACTTGTACTAAGTGGAAATACTACTTGTGCATCCAAAATCCTTAAACCTAGTTTTGCCATATGAGTCCACTATACCTACCTATATGCATTTCCATGCCGTTCTAAGCAAATTTGTATGTGCCATCTCTAATTTTCAAAATGAATTTCCTTTTTGTGTGCTCGTACCGCTCATGAAGCGGCAGAGGGTGGCCAATATTTTCCATGCTAGATGTGTTATTCTCAAGATGAGTGTTTATTCACTTGTCATTGCACGAGAGTACGGCGGTAATAGGGATGCCCAGTCCCGTAATGAAAATGAAATTTGCTTTATGTTGTCAAATAATAAATTCCTTGGAAAGTGTTGGTATGGACGGTACCCGTGGATACGGCTAGCCGTGGAATGTGAAAGAATGGTGGAAAAAGGAACAAACTTTATTTTCTGTTTGGGAACCGCCTATGATATACTCCCTCTGTTCCTTTATATAAGGTGTATTTATTTTTTCAAAAGTCAAACGATTCCATATTTGAGTAATTTTGTAGAAAAATATATCCATATCCACAATAACAATTTTATATCAATTGATCCACCATGAGAAGTAGTTTCATATTTTATATACTAAGTATTGGACATGTTTATATTTTATTCCCTAATCTTGGTCAAACATTCGAATGGTTGACTTGCATGAAAATCGATACACCTTATATTCTGGAATGGAGGGAGTATCTAGCATGGAAAGTGTTGGGAATTACTCGGTCATTTTCATTGATGGGAAAAGTATGCCTCTCAAACAGTTTTATCTCTCAATTTAAGCGTTGAGCTCTCGCACCTCTACAAATCCATACTTCCCTCTGCGAAGGGCCTATCTATTTACTTTATGCAATTTTTATTTTTATTTTTAGTCTCCATCTTCTCTTATAAAGCACCAACTAAGGGGCACTATGATAATACTTGAGCATTGGATGTAGCTAATATGCGAGTGTGTTTCATGAATGGATCAATGATTGAGCATGATGGGCTAGGGATAACTTTCTTTAGTGTTGATATTTTGAAAGACATAGTTGCTTGTTGATATTCTTAAGTATTGAAATCTTCATGTCAAAACTAGACTATTGCTTTGAACCATATAAAAGTCCAAATGTCCATGCTACAAAAGAAAAGAATATGTGATGAACATGTTTAGGAAGCATTCTACATCAAAAATTCTATTTTTATCATTTACCTACTCGAGGACGAGTAGGAATTAAGCTTGGGGATGCTGATACGTCTCCAACGTATCTATAATTTTTGCTTGTTCCATGCTGTTATATTATCATTCTTGTATGTTTTACAATCATTTTATAGCAACGTTATATCATTTTTTTGGGACTAACCTATTGACATAGTGCCCAGTGCATTTTGTTGTTTTTTGCTTGTTTTTTACTATGCAGAATATCAGTACCAAACAGAGTCCAAACACAGCGAAACTTTTTGGAGAATTTTTTTGGACCAGAAGACACAACATGGGCCCAAGAAGTACCAGAGGGGAGGCCCAAGGTGGGCACAACCCACCTGGGCACGCCTAGGAGCCCAGGCGCGCCAAGGAGGGTTGTGCCCCCTCGGTGGCCTCCCGCACCGCCTCTTCGCCCTATAAATCGCCAAATATTCTAGAAACCATAGGGGAGTCGACAAAAAACAATTCCAGTCGCCGCAAGTTCCAGAACCACGAGATCCAATCTAGACACCGTCACGGAGGGGTTCATCATCCTCATTGGTGCCTCTCCGATGATGCGTGAGTAGTTCATCATAGACCTACGGGTCCGTAGGCAGTAGCTAGATGGCTTCCTCTCTCTCTTTTGATTCTGAATACAATGGTCTCTTGGAGATCTATTTGATGTAACTCTTTTTTGCGGTGCGTTTGTTGGGATCTGACGAACTTTGAGTTTATGATCAGATCTATATCCATGAATATTATTTGAGTCTTCTTTTAATCTTTTATATGCATGATTATTTATAGCCTCGTATTTCTTCTTCGAATCCTTCATTTAGTTAGGGCAACTAGATCGATTTTTCTTGCCATGGGAAGAGGTGCCTTGTGATGGGTTTGATCGTGCGGTGTTCTTTCCCAGTGATAGAAGGGGCAGCAAGACACGCATGTATCATTGCTATTAAGGATAACAAGATGGGGGCTATTCCTACATGAATAGATCTCGCCTACATCATGTCATTGTTCTTATTGCATTACTCTGTTCCTCCATGAACTTAATACACTAGATGCATGCTGGATAGCGGTCGATGTGTGGAGTAATAGTAGTAGATGCAGGCAGGAGTCGTTCTACTAATCTTGGATGTGATTGTTGGATTCAGGGCTCCGCAGACCCAAGAAGGTTTGAACTCTGGGGCGTGTGCGAAGATCTCAACCAGCTCAAGCCTCAAGCTCACCACCCCCCCCCCCCCCCCCCCCCCCCCCCCCCCCCCCCCCCCCCCCCCCCCCCCCCCCCCCCCCCCCCCCCCCCCCCCCCCCCCCCCCCCCCCCCCCCCCCCCCCCCCCCCCCCCCCCCCCCCCCCCCCCCCCCCCCCCCCCCCCCCCCCCCCCCCCCCCCCCCCCCCCCCCCCCCCCCCCCCCCCCCCCCCCCCCCCCCCCCCCCCCCCCCCCCCCCCCCCCCCCCCCCCCCCCCCCCCCCCCCCCCCCCCCCCCCCCCCCCCCCCCCCCCCCCCCCCCCCCCCCCCCCCCCCCCCCCCCCCCCCCCCCCCCCCCCCCCCCCCCCCCCCCCCCCCCCCCCCCCCCCCCCCCCCCCCCCCCCCCCCCCCCCCCCCCCCCCCCCCCCCCCCCCCCCCCCCCCCCCCCCCCCCCCCCCCCCCCCCCCCCCCCCCCCCCCCCCCCCCCCCCCCCCCCCCCCCCCCCCCCCCCCCCCCCCCCCCCCCCCCCCCCCCCCCCCCCCCCCCCCCCCCCCCCCCCCCCCCCCCCCCCCCCCCCCCCCCCCCCCCCCCCCCCCCCCCCCCCCCCCCCCCCCCCCCCCCCCCCCCCCCCCCCCCCCCCCCCCCCCCCCCCCCCCCCCCCCCCCCCCCCCCCCCCCCCCCCCCCCCCCCCCCCCCCCCCCCCCCCCCCCCCCCCCCCCCCCCCCCCCCCCCCCCCCCCCCCCCCCCCCCCCCCCCCCCCCCCCCCCCCCCCCCCCCCCCCCCCCCCCCCCCCCCCCCCCCCCCCCCCCCCCCCCCCCCCCCCCCCCCCCCCCCCCCCCCCCCCCCCCCCCCCCCCCCCCCCCCCCCCCCCCCCCCCCCCCCCCCCCCCCCCCCCCCCCCCCCCCCCCCCCCCCCCCCCCCCCCCCCCCCCCCCCCCCCCCCCCCCCCCCCCCCCCCCCCCCCCCCCCCCCCCCCCCCCCCCCCCCCCCCCCCCCCCCCCCCCCCCCCCCCCCCCCCCCCCCCCCCCCCCCCCCCCCCCCCCCCCCCCCCCCCCCCCCCCCCCCCCCCCCCCCCCCCCCCCCCCCCCCCCCCCCCCCCCCCCCCCCCCCCCCCCCCCCCCCCCCCCCCCCCCCCCCCCCCCCCCCCCCCCCCCCCCCCCCCCCCCCCCCCCCCCCCCCCCCCCCCCCCCCCCCCCCCCCCCCCCCCCCCCCCCCCCCCCCCCCCCCCCCCCCCCCCCCCCCCCCCCCCCCCCCCCCCCCCCCCCCCCCCCCCCCCCCCCCCCCCCCCCCCCCCCCCCCCCCCCCCCCCCCCCCCCCCCCCCCCCCCCCCCCCCCCCCCCCCCCCCCCCCCCCCCCCCCCCCCCCCCCCCCCCCCCCCCCCCCCCCCCCCCCCCCCCCCCCCCCCCCCCCCCCCCCCCCCCCCCCCCCCCCCCCCCCCCCCCCCCCCCCCCCCCCCCCCCCCCCCCCCCCCCCCCCCCCCCCCCCCCCCCCCCCCCCCCCCCCCCCCCCCCCCCCCCCCCCCCCCCCCCCCCCCCCCCCCCCCCCCCCCCCCCCCCCCCCCCCCCCCCCCCCCCCCCCCCCCCCCCCCCCCCCCCCCCCCCCCCCCCCCCCCCCCCCCCCCCCCCCCCCCCCCCCCCCCCCCCCCCCCCCCCCCCCCCCCCCCCCCCCCCCCCCCCCCCCCCCCCCCCCCCCCCCCCCCCCCCCCCCCCCCCCCCCCCCCCCCCCCCCCCCCCCCCCCCCCCCCCCCCCCCCCCCCCCCCCCCCCCCCCCCCCCCCCCCCCCCCCCCCCCCCCCCCCCCCCCCCCCCCCCCCCCCCCCCCCCCCCCCCCCCCCCCCCCCCCCCCCCCCCCCCCCCCCCCCCCCCCCCCCCCCCCCCCCCCCCCCCCCCCCCCCCCCCCCCCCCCCCCCCCCCCCCCCCCCCCCCCCCCCCCCCCCCCCCCCCCCCCCCCCCCCCCCCCCCCCCCCCCCCCCCCCCCCCCCCCCCCCCCCCCCCCCCCCCCCCCCCCCCCCCCCCCCCCCCCCCCCCCCCCCCCCCCCCCCCCCCCCCCCCCCCCCCCCCCCCCCCCCCCCCCCCCCCCCCCCCCCCCCCCCCCCCCCCCCCCCCCCCCCCCCCCCCCCCCCCCCCCCCCCCCCCCCCCCCCCCCCCCCCCCCCCCCCCCCCCCCCCCCCCCCCCCCCCCCCCCCCCCCCCCCCCCCCCCCCCCCCCCCCCCCCCCCCCCCCCCCCCCCCCCCCCCCCCCCCCCCCCCCCCCCCCCCCCCCCCCCCCCCCCCCCCCCCCCCCCCCCCCCCCCCCCCCCCCCCCCCCCCCCCCCCCCCCCCCCCCCCCCCCCCCCCCCCCCCCCCCCCCCCCCCCCCCCCCCCCCCCCCCCCCCCCCCCCCCCCCCCCCCCCCCCCCCCCCCCCCCCCCCCCCCCCCCCCCCCCCCCCCCCCCCCCCCCCCCCCCCCCCCCCCCCCCCCCCCCCCCCCCCCCCCCCCCCCCCCCCCCCCCCCCCCCCCCCCCCCCCCCCCCCCCCCCCCCCCCCCCCCCCCCCCCCCCCCCCCCATGTGTTTTGATGTACCGAAGGTAGTTCGGAGTCCCGGATGAGATCGGGGACAAGACGAGGAGTCTCGAAATGGCCGAGACGTAAAGATCGATATATTGGACGACTATATTCGGACATCGGAAAGGTTCCGAGTGATTCGGTTATTTTTCGGAGTACCGGAGAGTTACGGGAATTCGTATTGGGCCTTAATGGGCCATACGGGAAAGGAGAGAAAGGCCTCAAAGGGTGGCCGCACCCCTCCCCATGGTCTGGTCCGAATTGGACTAGGGAAGGGGGGCGCCCCTTCCTTCCTTCTCCTTCTCCCTTCTCCCTTCCCTTTTTCCTATTCCATGTGGGAGGTGGAATCCTACTAGGACTAGTAGGACTCCACACTTGGGCGCGCCCTATGAGGGCCGGCCTCCTCCTCCCTCCATCCTTTATATACGTGGCCAGGGGGCACCCCATAGACACAACAATTGATCATTGATCTCTTAGCCGTGTGCGGTGCCCCCCTCCACCATAATCCACCTCGATCATATCGTAGCGGTGCTTAGGCGAAGCCCTGCGTCGGTAGCATCATCATCGTCATCACCATGCCGTCGTGCTGATGAAACTCTCCTGTGAAGCTTTGCTGGATCGGAGCTCGCGGGACGTCATCGAGTTGAACATGTGCTGAACTTGGAGGTGCCGTGTGTTCGGTACTTGGATCGGTCGGATCGTGAAGACGTACGACTACATCAACCGCGTTGTGCTAACGCTTCCGCTTTCGGTCTACGAGGGTACGTGGACACACTCTCCCCTCTCGTTGCTATGCATCATCATGATCCTGTGTGTGCGTGGGATTTTTTTTGAAATTACTACGTTCCCCAACAGTGGCATCCGAGCCTGGTTTTATGCGTAGAGGTTATATGCACGAGTAGAACACAAGTGAGTTGTGGGCGATACAAGTCATACTCCCCCCCCCCCCCCCCCCCCCCCCCCCCCCCCCCCCCCCCCCCCCCCCCCCCCCCCCCCCCCCCCCCCCCCCCCCCCCCCCCCCCCCCCCCCCCCCCCCCCCCCCCCCCCCCCCCCCCCCCCCCCCCCCCCCCCCCCCCCCCCCCCCCCCCCCCCCCCCCCCCCCCCCCCCCCCCCCCCCCCCCCCCCCCCCCCCCCCCCCCCCCCCCCCCCCCCCCCCCCCCCCCCCCCCCCCCCCCCCCCCCCCCCCCCCCCCCCCCCCCCCCCCCCCCCCCCCCCCCCCCCCCCCCCCCCCCCCCCCCCCCCCCCCCCCCCCCCCCCCCCCCCCCCCCCCCCCCCCCCCCCCCCCCCCCCCCCCCCCCCCCCCCCCCCCCCCCCCCCCCCCCCCCCCCCCCCCCCCCCCCCCCCCCCCCCCCCCCCCCCCCCCCCCCCCCCCCCCCCCCCCCCCCCCCCCCCCCCCCCCCCCCCCCCCCCCCCCCCCCCCCCCCCCCCCCCCCCCCCCCCCCCCCCCCCCCCCCCCCCCCCCCCCCCCCCCCCCCCCCCCCCCCCCCCCCCCCCCCCCCCCCCCCCCCCCCCCCCCCCCCCCCCCCCCCCCCCCCCCCCCCCCCCCCCCCCCCCCCCCCCCCCCCCCCCCCCCCCCCCCCCCCCCCCCCCCCCCCCCCCCCCCCCCCCCCCCCCCCCCCCCCCCCCCCCCCCCCCCCCCCCCCCCCCCCCCCCCCCCCCCCCCCCCCCCCCCCCCCCCCCCCCCCCCCCCCCCCCCCCCCCCCCCCCCCCCCCCCCCCCCCCCCCCCCCCCCCCCCCCCCCCCCCACACATCATCGGAGAGGCTATGGTGTTGATGTAGAAGCCCTCCGTGATCGATGCCCCCTCTGGCAGTACGCCGAAAAAGGCCCCAAGATGGGATCTCACGGGTACAGAAGGTTGCGGCAGTGGAATTAGGTTTTTGTGGTGCTCTTCTATGGTTTGGGTGTACGTAGGTATATATAGGAGGAAGAAGTAGGTCGGTGGAGCCATGAGGGGCCCACGAGGGTGGAGGGCACGCCCAGGGGGGTAGGCGCGCCCCCTGCCTCGTGGCCTCCTCGTCGGTTGCTTGACGTCCACTCCAAGTCCTCTGGATCACATTTGTTCCAAAAATTATGTTCCTGAAGGTTTCATTCCTGAGCACTGTGTTGGTTTTCCCTTGAAGAGGAAAGGGTGATGCAGTAAAGTAGCGTAAGTATTTCCCTCAGTTTTTGAGAACCAAGGTATCAATCCAGTAGGAGGCCACACTCAAGTCCCTCGCACCTACACAAACAAATAAGAACCTTGCAACCAACGCGATAAAGGGGTTGTCAATCCCTTCACGGCCACTTGCAAAAGTGAGATCTGGTAGAGATAATAAGATAAATATTTTTGGTATTTTTATGATAAAGATAAAAAGTAAGGATTGCAAAATAAACGGCGCCAGAAATAGCTTGTTGTTGGGAGATTAATATGATGGAAAATAGACCCGGGGGCCATAGGTTTCACTAGTGGCTTCTCTCAAGAGCATAAGTATTATGGTGGGTGGACAAATTACTGTCGAGCAATTGATAGAATTGAGCATAGTTATGAGAATATCTAGGTATGATCATGTATATATTCATCACGTCCGTGACAAGTAGACCGACTCCTGCCTGCATCTACTACTATTACTCCACACATCGACCGCTATCCAGCATGCATCTAGATTATTAAGTTCATAAGAACGGAGTAACGCTTTAAGCAAGATGACATGATGTAGAGCGATAAACTCATGCAATATGATATAAACCCCTTCTTTTTATCCTCGATGGCAACAATACAATACGTGTCATTTCCCCTACTGTCACTGGGATCGAGCACCGCAAGACCCCCCCCCCCCCCCCCCCCCCCCCCCCCCCCCCCCCCCCCCCCCCCCCCCCCCCCCCCCCCCCCCCCCCCCCCCCCCCCCCCCCCCCCCCCCCCCCCCCCCCCCCCCCCCCCCCCCCCCCCCCCCCCCCCCCCCCCCCCCCCCCCCCCCCCCCCCCCCCCCCCCCCCCCCCCCCCCCCCCCCCCCCCCCCCCCCCCCCCCCCCCCCCCCCCCCCCCCCCCCCCCCCCCCCCCCCCCCCCCCCCCCCCCCCCCCCCCCCCCCCCCCCCCCCCCCCCCCCCCCCCCCCCCCCCCCCCCCCCCCCCCCCCCCCCCCCCCCCCCCCCCCCCCCCCCCCCCCCCCCCCCCCCCCCCCCCCCCCCCCCCCCCCCCCCCCCCCCCCCCCCCCCCCCCCCCCCCCCCCCCCCCCCCCCCCCCCCCCCCCCCCCCCCCCCCCCCCCCCCCCCCCCCCCCCCCCCCCCCCCCCCCCCCCCCCCCCCCCCCCCCCCCCCCCCCCCCCCCCCCCCCCCCCCCCCCCCCCCCCCCCCCCCCCCCCCCCCCCCCCCCCCCCCCCCCCCCCCCCCCCCCCCCCCCCCCCCCCCCCCCCCCCCCCCCCCCCCCCCCCCCCCCCCCCCCCCCCCCCCCCCCCCCCCCCCCCCCCCCCCCCCCCCCCCCCCCCCCCCCCCCCCCCCCCCCCCCCCCCCCCCCCCCCCCCCCCCCCCCCCCCCCCCCCCCCCCCCCCCCCCCCCCCCCCCCCCCCCCCCCCCCCCCCCCCCCCCCCCCCCCCCCCCCCCCCCCCCCCCCCCCCCCCCCCCCCCCCCCCCCCCCCCCCCCCCCCCCCCCCCCCCCCCCCCCCCCCCCCCCCCCCCCCCCCCCCCCCCCCCCCCCCCCCCCCCCCCCCCCCCCCCCCCCCCCCCCCCCCCCCCCCCCCCCCCCCCCCCCCCCCCCCCCCCCCCCCCCCCCCCCCCCCCCCCCCCCCCCCCCCCCCCCCCCCCCCCCCCCCCCCCCCCCCCCCCCCCCCCCCCCCCCCCCCCCCCCCCCCCCCCCCCCCCCCCCCCCCCCCCCCCCCCCCCCCCCCCCCCCCCCCCCCCCCCCCCCCCCCCCCCCCCCCCCCCCCCCCCCCCCCCCCCCCCCCCCCCCCCCCCCCCCCCCCCCCCCCCCCCCCCCCCCCCCCCCCCCCCCCCCCCCCCCCCCCCCCCCCCCCCCCCCCCCCCCCCCCCCCCCCCCCCCCCCCCCCCCCCCCCCCCCCCCCCCCCCCCCCCCCCCCCCCCCCCCCCCCCCCCCCCCCCCCCCCCCCCCCCCCCCCCCCCCCCCCCCCCCCCCCCCCCCCCCCCCCCCCCCCCCCCCCCCCCCCCCCCCCCCCCCCCCCCCCCCCCCCCCCCCCCCCCCCCCCCCCCCCCCCCCCCCCCCCCCCCCCCCCCCCCCCCCCCCCCCCCCCCCCCCCCCCCCCCCCCCCCCCCCCCCCCCCCCCCCCCCCCCCCCCCCCCCCCCCCCCCCCCCCCCCCCCCCCCCCCCCCCCCCCCCCCCCCCCCCCCCCCCCCCCCCCCCCCCCCCCCCCCCCCCCCCCCCCCCCCCCCCCCCCCCCCCCCCCCCCCCCCCCCCCCCCCCCCCCCCCCCCCCCCCCCCCCCCCCCCCCCCCCCCCCCCCCCCCCCCCCCCCCCCCCCCCCCCCCCCCCCCCCCCCCCCCCCCCCCCCCCCCCCCCCCCCCCCCCCCCCCCCCCCCCCCCCCCCCCCCCCCCCCCCCCCCCCCCCCCCCCCCCCCCCCCCCCCCCCCCCCCCCCCCCCCCCCCCCCCCCCCCCCCCCCCCCCCCCCCCCCCCCCCCCCCCCCCCCCCCCCCCCCCCCCCCCCCCCCCCCCCCCCCCCCCCCCCCCCCCCCCCCCCCCCCCCCCCCCCCCCCCCCCCCCCCCCCCCCCCCCCCCCCCCCCCCCCCCCCCCCCCCCCCCCCCCCCCCCCCCCCCCCCCCCCCCCCCCCCCCCCCCCCCCCCCCCCCCCCCCCCCCCCCCCCCCCCCCCCCCCCCCCCCCCCCCCCCCCCCCCCCCCCCCCCCCCCCCCCCCCCCCCCCCCCCCCCCCCCCCCCCCCCCCCCCCCCCCCCCCCCCCCCCCCCCCCCCCCCCCCCCCCCCCCCCCCCCCCCCCCCCCCCCCCCCCCCCCCCCCCCCCCCCCCCCCCCCCCCCCCCCCCCCCCCCCCCCCCCCCCCCCCCCCCCCCCCCCCCCCCCCCCCCCCCCCCCCCCCCCCCCCCCCCCCCCCCCCCCCCCCCCCCCCCCCCCCCCCCCCCCCCCCCCCCCCCCCCCCCCCCCCCCCCCCCCCCCCCCCCCCCCCCCCCCCCCCCCCCCCCCCCCCCCCCCCCCCCCCCCCCCCCCCCCCCCCCCCCCCCCCCCCCCCCCCCCCCCCCCCCCCCCCCCCCCCCCCCCCCCCCCCCCCCCCCCCCCCCCCCCCCCCCCCCCCCCCCCCCCCCCCCCCCCCCCCCCCCCCCCCCCCCCCCCCCCCCCCCCCCCCCCCCCCCCCCCCCCCCCCCCCCCCCCCCCCCCCCCCCCCCCCCCCCCCCCCCCCCCCCCCCCCCCCCCCCCCCCCCCCCCCCCCCCCCCCCCCCCCCCCCCCCCCCCCCCCCCCCCCCCCCCCCCCCCCCCCCCCCCCCCCCCCCCCCCCCCCCCCCCCCCCCCCCCCCCCCCCCCCCCCCCCCCCCCCCCCCCCCCCCCCCCCCCCCCCCCCCCCCCCCCCCCCCCCCCCCCCCCCCCCCCCCCCCCCCCCCCCCCCCCCCCCCCCCCCCCCCCCCCCCCCCCCCCCCCCCCCCCCCCCCCCCCCCCCCCCCCCCCCCCCCCCCCCCCCCCCCCCCCCCCCCCCCCCCCCCCCCCCCCCCCCCCCCCCCCCCCCCCTATATCAAGAACAATGAAATCTACGGGCACATAGTTCCTATTTGCAACAATAATAACATCATTAATTCTTCCCATAGGTTTCTTAATGGTGGAATCCGCAAGGTGCAAGTTTAAAGAACAATAATCAAATTCACGGAAACCTAGCAAATCACACAAAGTTTTTGGGATCGTGGAAACACTAGCACCCAAATCACACAAAGCATAGCATTCATGATCTTTAATTTTAATTTTAATTGTAGGTTCCCACTCATCATAAAGTTTTCTAGGGATAGAAACTTCCAACTCAAGTTTTTCTTCATAAGATTGCATTAATGCATCAACGATATGTTTGGTAAAAGCCTTATTTTGACTATAAGCATGAGGAGAATTTAGCACGGATTGCAACAAGGAAATACAATCTATCAAAGAGCAATTATCATAATTCAATTCCTTGAAATCCAATATAGTGGGTTCATTGCTATGTAAAGTTTTAACCTCTTCAATCCCACTTTTATCAATTTTTGCATCAAGATCTAAAAACTCCGAATTTTTGGGACGCCTTCTAACTAAAGTTGACTCATATCCAATCCCATCATTATCAAGATTCATATTGCAAAACAAATATTTAATAGGGGACACATCAATAACTTTTAGATCTTCATCTTTATTCTCATAAAAACTTGAAGAACACGCCTTCACAAAAGCAATCTTTCTTAGCACGCATCCTAGCGGTTCTTTCTTTGCACTCATCAATGGAAATTCTCATAGCTTTGAGAGACTCATTGATATCATGCTTAGGTGGAATAGATCTAAGCTTCAAAGAATCAACATCAAGAGAAATTCTATCCACGTTCCTAGCCAATTCGTCAACTTTAAGCAATTTTTCTTCAAGCAAAGCATTGAAATTCTTTTGTGAATTCATAAACTCTTTAACTCTAGTCTCAAATTCAGAGGGCATCTTATTAAAATTTCCATAAGAATTGTTGTAGGAATTACCATAATTATTAGAGGAATTACTAGGGAACGGCCTAGGATTAAAGTTTCCTCTATACGCGTTGTTTCCAAAATTATTCCTACCAACAAAATTCACATCCATAGATTCATTATTATTCTCAATCAAAGTAGACAAAGGCATATCATTAGGATCAGAAGAAACACTCTTATTAGCAAACAATTTCATAAGTTCATCCATCTTTCCACTCAAAACATGAATTTCTTCTATCGCATGCACCTTTTTACTAGTAGATCTTTCAGTGTGCCATTGAGAATAATTAACCATAATATTATCTAGGAGTTTAGTAGCTTCTCCTAAAGTGATTTCCATAAATGCCTCCCGCGGCCGAATCTAAAAGATTTCTAGAAGCAAAATTCAATCCGGCATAAAAATTTTGTATAATCATCCACAAATTCAAACCATGAGTAGGGCAATTATGTATCATTAATTTCATCCTCTGCCAAGCTTGTGCAACATGTTCATGATCAAGTTGCTTAAAATTCATAATATCGTTTCTAAGAGAGATGATCTTAGCGGGAGGAAAATACTTAGAGATAAAAGCATCTTTGCACTTATTCCAAGAATCAATACTATTTTTAGGCAAAGATGAAAACCAAGTTTTAGCACGATCTCTAAGAGAAAACGTAAATAGCATTATCCACATCTTTCTTCTTTTGCATATCACACAAATCAACAAACCTATTTAGATGGGTAGCGGCATCTTCACTAGGAAGGCCAGCGAATTGATCTTTCATGACAAGATTCAGCAAAGCAGCATTAATTTCACAAGATTCACCATCGGTAAGAGGAGCAATCAGAGTGCTAAGAAAATCATTGTTGTTGGTATTGGCAAAGTCACACAATTTAGTATTATCTTGAGCCATCATGACAAGCAAGCAATCCAACACACGAGCAAACAAGAACCAAGCGAAAAAGAGGCGAACGGAAAGAGAGGGCAAATAAAACGGCAAGGGTGAAGTGGGGGAGAGGAAAATGAGAGGAAAATGGCAAATAATGTAATGCGAGGGATAAGAGTTTGTGATGGGTACTTGGTATGTTGACTTGTGCGTAGACTCCCCGGCAACGGCGCCAAAAATCCTTCTTGCTACCTCTTGAGCACTGCGTTGGTTTTCCCTTGAAGAGGAAAGGGTGATGCAGTAAAGTAGCGTAAGTATTTCCCTCAATTTTTGAGAACCAAGGTATCAATCTAGTAGGAGGCCATTCTCAAGTCCCTCGCACCTACACAAACAAATAAGAACCTTGCAACCAACGCGATAAAGGGGTTGTCGATCCCTTCACGGCCACTTGCAAAAGTGAGATCTGGTAGAGATAATAAGATAAA